>JAKTTS010000214.1:0-24611 GCA_030560485.1 Ascoidea tarda (nom. inval.) | reverse complement strand
TGTTTATACATCCAATATAATATAACGTAATTTTCCACTCATTTCCCAAACTGTAAAAGTCGCCTTCCATATTTTTTTAATTTTTCATATAAATTCGTCGCACTATCCCTTGTATTTCATCTCGCTTCCCTTTATAAATGAACAAACTCATCAAGTCAATCTCCAAAATGGCTACTGCTTCTACTTTTGCTGCAGACTCTAAAGCTCCGATTGTTTGTTTGGACGTCAAAACTCATTTTGATAAATTGTCCTTAAAGGAAAAAAAGTATGCTCATTATATGTCGAGAGCTTCTCACTACGGTTCAAGAGTTGTTTTGAGAAGTGTCAGTAATGAGAGTGAAGACATTTACAAGTTAATCCTCAAGATCCATTCATTGAATCCTTATGAAAATTTAAGAAAAAAACTAGATGATAAAGATGGAGGTATTGTTGATAATTATTTACAATATTCTTCTCAATTTTTATCAAATTTGGGTAATTTTAAATCATTTGGTGATAGTAAATTCATTCCCAATTTATCGAAAGATCAGTTCAATCAATTAATCAAGTCAGTTGATAATGAAGAAGTCAATTCTATTTATGATAAGGTTTCGGATAAATTATTTTCAGTAGAAAAGAATCATGAGACATTATTAGGACTCAATAATTCTGGGTATTATATCTCAAAGGATGGATTATTATTTGACGATAATGAGGTTAAATCGTTGAATAATTTATTGACTAGTAAGAATATCATGCCAGAGAACACTAGAGTTGAAAAGATTTCAACAAATGAGTTTAATATTTTAATTGCATCGGCCGAGATTTCTAATACAATTCCCAAAGAATATCCAATTGATTCAATTAAAGAATTTGAGATTGTTGATGAGAAAAGTAGTGATGTTGTTAAGAAAGTTACAGTTAATTTTAAGTTTGGAGATCATTCGAAGGAATTTGAAAAAATTGTTGAATCAATGATTTTAGCTAAAGAAAATGTTTCAAATGAAATCCAAGAAAAAATGGTTGAAAATTACATTGAATCTTTCAAAACTGGCTCAATGTTATCACATAAAGAGTCACAAAAAAATTGGGTAAAGGATATAGGACCACCAGTCGAGACCAATATTGGGTTTATTGAGACATATCGTGATCCTTATGGAATTAGAGGAGAATGGGAAGGACTAGTTAGTATGGTCAATAAAGAGAGAACTGAAAAGTTTGGTAATTTAGTTAATAATGCTAAATATTATATCAAGAAGTTGCCATGGTCAAAGGAGTTTGAAAAGGATAAATTCACACCACCAGATTTTACATCATTAGAGGTTTTAACGTTTGCAGGGAGTGGAATTCCAGCAGGAATTAATATTCCAAATTATGATGATGTTCGAATCAATATCGGGTTTAAGAATGTGAGTTTGGGTAATATTTTGAGTGCTAAAGAAAGTAATAAAGAACCAGTTACATTTATTGATGAAAAAATCAGCGACTTATTTAAAGAAAATCAAGCAGAAGCATTTGAAGTTCAAGTTGGACTACATGAGTTGTTGGGACATGGGTCAGGCAAGTTATTATTAGAACTAGAAGATGGGAAGTTTAACTTTGATAAGGAAAACCCACCAGTTGGATTAGATGGCAAACCAGTGGAAACCTATTATAGGAAACACACTACGTGGTCGTCGGTATTTGGATCACTAGCTGGACCATATGAAGAGTGTCGAGCTGAGTGTGTGGCCATGTACTTGATTACCAACAGAGAGATTTTGAAGATTTTTGGCATAAATGACGTTGAGAGACAAAACGACATTATACACATTGGCTACTTGTTGATGGCCAGAGCAGGATTGTTGGCATTACAGTTCTGGGACCCAATCAGCAAGAAATGGGGACAGGCTCATATGCAAGCCCGATTTTCGATTTTGAAGACGTTTTTGAAGGCTGGGGAAGGATTTGTGAAGTTTGAGTACGAGGACGATAAGGAGTTTTCAGACTTGAGAATAGTCATGGACAAGAGCAAGATCGAAAGCGTTGGCCAGCCAGCAGTCGGAGAGTACTTGAAACAGTTGCATGTTTACAAGTGCTCAGGGGACTTTGACAATGGATCAAAGTTGTTCTTGGAAAGATCCAACGTTCCTGAGGAGATAGGCAGGTTCAAAGACGTGGTGATGAAGAAGAGGCTCCCCCGAAAGCAGTTCATCCAGTGCAACACCTCTGTCGACGAAGAGAGTGGAGCAGTGGAGTTGAGAAGCTACCCAGAGACCGAGCTTGGGATGATTCAGAGCTTCTACGACAGAGAAGTGTAAATGGAGCGTAGGCAGCACAGGCAGCAGTAAACAGCCTTGTCGAAGGCAGCAAAAACAACAAAACCAGCAAAACACAACCCAAGAAAAGAAAAGATAGCCGCTGATAAAGCGAAGAGAAGGCCAACTTAGAAGTATAAATAGCTTCGATTTGCCACTTTCCTCTTTTTGGCTGTTTCCTGTTGCTTTTTTCTGATCTTCTTTTTCTCTGTCTCTCTTCCTTCTTCCTTTCCTACTTCTTCCTTTCCTACTTCTTTTCATCTATCTTTCTGCTTTTCCTCCATCTTTTCCTCCATCTTTTCCTGCTGTTGCTTCTGATCCTGTCTCACTGTTTCTCCTACGCTTGCACAATGAAGGTTTCTATCAAATTAACTAACTCACAAAGTACGTATTGCTCTCCTTCCCACTGCAACCCAACAAAACAACAGTCTTACTAACATTTCGTTTTTGTCTTTTACTCAGCATTTACTGTCACTGTCCCAGACAATTCCACTGTCGATAATTTGAAGGCAGTCGCCATCGCAGCCTCCCCTGCTTCTTTGAATTTCACTCCCCCCACAACCTCTCTTTATCTTGTAGGCAGAAAACTCGACGTCAAACAGCTGGTTTCGTACTACAGCATAAAAGAGGGCTCTACTGTTTTATTGGTGCTAAAGTCGATTCCCATCCCTGAGTTGATTGCCAAAAACCAAGCTCAAATTACAAAACAAACCCAAGCAATGAATCAAAACAAAACCACTTCTCTTTCAGCTGAAGCATCAACTGCTCCACAAACAAAAGTTATTAAAACTGTCAAGAGAAAATCAAAGAGCAAACGTTGTTCATTCAACAACTGCTCTTCTGCACCTTTAAGAATCGTTGGTGATTGTGATTACTGCAAAGGTCGTTTTTGCTCAACCCATCGTTTACTAGAAAACCACTTTTGTTCAGGTTTGCAATCGTGCAAAGATCAACTACATCAAAGAAACGCAACAAAACTACATAGTGAACAAACTATTGCTTCAAAAGTCTAAAATGATCTTTAGTTTTTAATCACAAAATCCATGATATCCTCTTAAACATGCATCATTTTCTTGAATTCATTTCTTTTATTTTATCTTCAATTACTTTTTATTATTTTCTTTTATCTTGTCCTTTATCTCACTTTTTTACCTGATTTTTCTTTTATTTTATTATTTTATTATTTTTTTGAATATTCATTATCATACTGGTCTAATGTGTTTATAGTGTAAAACCGGTTGGTTTTTTAGTCCTTTGTTCCTTACTTATCTTTATCTTTATCTTTATCTCTGCCTTTTTTTTTCTTTCTTTCTATTTTTGTTGTTTTGATAAACACTTATTACTCTGATTCTATAGACACACTAATTGGCTCTCCCAGAGCACTTTATTTTCCTCTAATTTCCCCCTAATCTCCATTCTCTTCAATAAAAGTCTCCATTATCGTCTTCCACGCACCAAATTCCCCATAATCACCAAAAATCGTCCCTTCCCACTGGCGACAACCAGAAAATTTTTCTTTTGAGAAACACACGATTTTTCCAACTTTAAATCTGTTCTTCTTTTTCTTCCTCTCCTCATTATCAATCTATATTTGTATTATATCCACTATTCCAATTAGATCTGTTTATCACTTTTCAAAAAATGTCTAGGACTAAAAGACCCTTGGGTATAGGTAAGGCTTCAAAACAAAAAAAAAAGATAAAAACTCAAGACCCTGAATCAACTTTACCCAAAACTAATCAACTTGAAAAAAATATTAAAAATGACGAAAATGAAAATCTTGAAAATTTTGAAAAAATTGAAATCGAAAAAATTGACATCAATAATGACCAAAACCAATCTTCTCCTAACAATTTAACTATTGAATTATCCGAATCTGTTGATCCCAATGATGAAATCGCTCAATTGATTGCATTATGGAAAACTTACAAATACAACAATGATTCAGATAACCAATTGATTCTTAATGGTATTGTCCACGAATGTGACAGATTATTAAGAGAATCGGATTTAAATAGGGAAACAAAACAAAAAAAAAAGAGTTTAAATTCAAAATTTCATACAATCTATTCTCTAGCTTTATGTGATTTGGCCAAATATCATACCTCTGATGACGATAAGGCAAACCTTGATCTTGATCTTGATTTTGACATCGATGAAAATGAGGTTGATGATGAAGACAATAAAAACATCAAAATGAAAATATCAGATCTTCCCTTATTTGAAAACAATAAAACTGTTGCTCAATTTCTCAATGCTTCATTAGAAAGAGCCAATTTAGGATTAAATTACTATCCAAAATCAATTGATTTAATACTAGCTAAAATTGAGATCACTTTAAATAAGATTCCTTTACAATACATTTCGAATTTAGATTTATCATCAAGGAAATATAATAGAGATAAAAATAGCCAAAAGATAATTAAGATTCCAAATTTTAAAAAAATTATCGAGAATTTAATTCAAGATTATGAATATTGTGAAAAGACTATAATTGAAGATGACGAATATTTGAAAAATTATTATAACTTGGACCATTTTAATATATTAAATTCATTTGATGATTTATTAGATATTATAGAAAATTTTGGTATAGACCATTTAACTGAAGGGTTAGACAGCGATATTGAAGATGAAAATGAGAAGGAAATTAAACAAAAAGTTAAATTATCTAAAAAGCATCCATTATATCAAACCAGAGAATCAATCGATAAGTATTATGATTGGTTAAATGAACGTATATTAATTTTTGCACAAAATTTACTTAAAAAAGTTAGGTTGCTAAATTATAAATCAATTATTGAGATAGAAGAAATGAGTGATCATAAGAAAAAAAACAAAAAAGATAAGAAAAAACATAAAAAACATAAAAAGAAACAAGATGCTCAAGATGCTCAAGATGCTCAAGATGCTCAAGATACTTCAAATATTGATAAAATTAAGGAAAATGAGGAGATTTCAAAGGAGGAAATAGAATGTTTATTATTGTATAAAAAAGTTAACCATAAAGTTGGAGAAAAATATTTAATTAAAGCTGAAGGACCAAGTAGTATATACACATCGATAGTTTATTCTGAGGATGGTGAAGAGGAATCCGAGCTATCCGAGATTAATAAATTAAAGGAATTGCAAAAAGAAGGGATTAAAAATTATAAAAAAGCGATAAAACATTTCAAGAAAGCAGAGGATGAAGAAGATACACAGAGTTGGGTTGATATAGCTGAAGCTGAGATTTCATTGGGAAATTTGTATGATTTAAAAAGTAAAGAGCAAGAAAAATTTTATAAGCGAGCTGAAGATATATTAAGAAGAGCCAATAAAGTGAGTCATGGGAAGTATGAGCATATTTTAACTGATTTACTAGGCGATGAAGAATGAGATAAAATGGATAAGGAAATATTGGTATTAAATATATGTATTTGTTTAATTATTTACTTATTTATTTTTATTTGTTTATTTGTTTATTTGTTTGTTTATTTGTTTATACTAAGAAAACACCAGAAATTAAGCGTAAAAAGAAATGAAGTATGTATATAGAGTACGAAATTAGAAACAAAAAAGACAACAAGACACATAGAAAAAGACAAAAACAGAGATAAAAGAAAGAAGAAAAAAAGAGAAGAAAAAAAAGAGAAGAAAAAAGGGAAGAAAAAAGAAAAAAGCAAAATAATAAATAATATAAAAATAAAAAAAAGGGGGAGGAAGAAATAAATTAGGTAAAACAATTAATCATTAATATACAAAAAGAGATGAATAAACCCATGAATATAATGATAGTAATAATGTTAATTAATATTGATATTAATATTAGGGATTATTATTATCTATTGAAATTGAGGTAAAGATTAAAGATTAAAGATTAAAATGAGGGTTAATCAAAAGACGGAAGAAATAAAGATGCAGAGGAAAGTGTCAATTGATAATTATAGTTTATGGTCTCAAACAATATTGCTCGTATTAAAAAGAGGATCTTTTTTGATGTTGTTATCATTTGAGGTATTGTTATTGTTATTTGGGTTATTGTTCTCGGGGACATTAATATTTTTTGGAATGAACAAGTTTGAATCTTTTCTATTTCTATTTTTTTTTCTCAAGAATTTAGCCAAGGCAGCGTGCTTAATTGGGACCAAGTCGCTGAGACTGATTCTACCTTTTATGATTGCGTTTGAAGAAGGAGTGACAAGGACAGTTGAGTCGTCGTCATCGTCCAAGTTGATGCTTTCAAGAAAGTCTTCGTCAGAGGAATCAGTGTTGAGGGTGGAATAAGAAGGGCTGTTTTCGTTATTGATATTTTTGGAGGTGTTGAATTTGAAAAAATTGAGAAAAGAGAATTTTGCTTTAAATTTTCTGAAATTGTTTGAGATGACCCAATTGTAAAAGGAGTATTCAAAATAGAAAACAACAAAGGCAATTAGGAAACCCAAGACGACACAGGCTGGGATGTGGTTGCCTAAACTTTTGATGAATTTTGCATCATCTAGGTGCCACGAAGAGCCTTCAGATATTATAAAGAAGGAGTAAGTGTGTTTTTTGTAATCAGCAGGCTGTAATATTTTGACAACGCCATTTTCAGGAACGCCCCACCTTTTGTATTGTTTCCAAATGACACTTAGAAATAAAGGGCCAGTTGAGTACATGATGGTTAGATAGGGAATAAGCCAATTTCTGTCATATTTTTGAAGATTATCCAAGACCTTTAGAAAAAAAGGGTGTTTTGGAACTGAACCCATAACGTCATTAGAGACGCCAGTTGGAGTGGTCTTTCTCACGAAAGCGGGAACAGTCAAGAGAGGGTCCAACCTTCGAGCACAGCCATCATCTAAATCGATATAAATACCGCCAAAGTGAGATAGAGCAAAATATCTAATGGAGTCAGCTCTTTCAATTGGGTATTTGTAGTTGTCCCAAGTTTTCAAAAACCAAGGGTATTGTTCGCTTATAAAGTCTCTGGCCATTTGGTCGGTCCATAGAATATACTTATAATCAGGGTGCAAATCCAAGCAGGCCTTCTGGCCAGCTTTCCAGATATCGGGAATGAATTCGTTTTTGTAGGTTTGATGAATAATCTTGGGGATGAGTTGAGGCTTCTTTGGAGAGTCCTCAGGAGGGTTTAAATCAACCTCTAGGAGAGCATCAGAGAAGGAATCGTCGTATACTAGAGTTAGGAGGTCAAAGACCTGGTATAGGATAAATAAGAGCAACGCCAAATGAGCATAGATGATGTATTTAAGTTCTTTTTTCATTGCAGGATAGTCTGGTATCGTATTGAAGTGCAATTGTTGGGTGATGAAAAAAAACAAAGGGAAAAGAGTGAGGTGTAAGTGGATAAAGGAACGATGAGTTGCAACGAGCAGCAGCTAAGACAGAGGGTACGAAAGAGAGACACAGGAGGGAAGAAGGTGTATCAATTAAAAAAGCAGCAGTAGAGACTGTTTATATGTTGAGAACAGCAATACCAGAGGGAGCAGAGGAAGCACAGGCAGCAGAAGAAGCAGCGTTCTTCAGGCTGAGAGAGCAATGCTGCGAGGCTCCAGCTCGGAGCTCCCACTGCCGTGGGCCTGGGCTATGCGTTTGCGCGTACGGGACAGTGGCAGCAGAAACGTGATCACAATCGCATGTATACCACGTGAATCCCTTGGGTGCCGGACGCTGTCAGCCGTGTTGCAAGAGCGTGGCGCGCCAAGGGCCTGAGCGCGTCAGCGGATGCGGATGCGTGGTTCCGCTGCGGATTCACAGCAGACACGCGGCCGCACGCAAGATCCGCACCGTTGCCGGATCTAAATTCGGAACACTGGACCCATGGGTGCTCCGCTGAACATCCGCGGCGGAATGTGGAAAAATGGCATGTGAAAAACGGACAGCCAACAAAATTTTTTAGTGAGAGTCGATCAACGGTATGATATAATAGGTAGCATTGTATAGCACAGTATCAAATAAAACAAGATTCATTTCAGAAGTACTAAGATCTTTAGATAGTCAAAATATTGTTTTTTTTCCGAAATTTAAATTCAAATAAATATATTTTATCACAACCAACTACAGTTAAATGACAAAGATATAGGTGGAAATGTCTGCAAGAGTTCTAATTCCCTCGACTGCCCTTTCCAATGAGTTGAAAGATAGCAAGGCTGTGTCAGTTAATTATAATTACAATTACAACTGTTTGAATGATCCACACTCTGTGTATAACGAAGATGAAGACGAAGATTACATTTTGGAGGAATCCGCTGACAATAGCAGCGATGATAGCACTGATGAAATTACCGACGAATACACTGATATATCTGATAATGAAATTGCCCATTATAAGATTGGAAATGATAATGCAGAAACCAATGATAGTAACGATAATAGTGATATAACCTCGTTCTCTCTAAACTCCAGTTCTTCTACATTAACCATCAGCAATAACTTGATCAGTGATGAAGACGGTTACAAAGACACTTATAACGATAGCTACAAAGTGAGCACTCCAAGCAGTACGGGTAGCACGGGCAGTACTAACACTAAAAAGCTTAATACTAAAAATGCTAACGCCAGCAAGATCACCATCAGTATCGAAAATAACTTGTCTTTTTTAAATCAAAACGTCAATAATTTTATCAAGAAACACGAAATCCCAAGAAAAGTGCTTCATATCTCTATCGGCTTTATAACTTTATACCTCTATGGGAAAGGATATGAGATCAGTGACATTAATCCCATATTAATAACTGGGTTTTTGATTCTATTATCTATTGATATTGTTCGATTAAACTTCCCCAAAGTTAATCAGCTATACATCCGCTATTTTGGTTTATTGATGAGACAAAAGGAGGTCAACTCCATCAATGGAGTAATTTACTACCTATTGGGTCTTATCATCCCTTTTTCCTTGTTTTCCAAGGACATTTCCATGCTTTCTGTTCTTCTCTTGTCCTGGTCTGACACTGCTGCCTCTACTTTTGGAAGATTATACGGCCACTTGACTCCCAGATTAACCAAAAACAAGTCACTTGCTGGTTCCATTGCTGCCTTTTTCACCGGCGTCTTTAGTTGCATCATTCTCTACGGCTATTTTCTTCCAAAGAACCCACCATCCAACAACCTCCTACTCAAAACATCCTCCTCTATTATGTATTCTCCTGAAAAAAGCAGCCTCTCGCTCCCACTCTTCTCCCTCCTCTGTGGCCTTATTGCTGCCATCTCAGAGGCCATCCAGGTCTTCAGTCTCGACGACAATTTCACCATCCCGGTGTTGTCCAGCTGCTTTTTCTACGCTGTCTTGCGTGTTGCTTCCAAATAGCTCTCTGTCAAATAGCTCTCTGCTTCTTCTACTTCCTCTGCCTGTGCTTCCTCTGCTTCCTGTGCCGCCTCGGGCTTAGATGCCCCGCAACTGTCACGGAGAAACCTGTCAGCTGACCGCGCTACTCGGGTGCGGGTGTGCGCATCTGCACGTCTTTGCGCGTTCAGCCTATCAGCTCGCGTCGGAAAAACCGCGCCGTGCAGGGCCGTGTCTTGCGTGGTTTTCGCGCAGTCCTCGCGACGGGGGGAGTCCGCTGCGCCAGCGAAAAGGAACAACTCCAGAAGATGTTCCACTCCCGCTTTTTCTCTTTCTTGTGTTGGTTTTGTGAAGGAACAATTAAAAATTTGATCTTTAATCCACCTCCTCCACCTTCACACTTGTATTGGATCTGCTTCCATCTTCTATCTCTCTCATTTCTGGACCTCATCTTCCATCTCTGGTAATTCCTATTTCTCGTCCTCTGGGCTGTTGAATCTTTTTTCTTCTCATTTCATCTTATAATATAGCCTCTGCTTGAAGCTTGCTTGTAGCAATAGTTTCCCTTATTCATTTCTCTAACTATACCAGCCATATTCAATTACATCTGTTTACCTTTAATTATATCCAGCGACATCCAACCATATCCAACAATATCTATTCCATAGCATTATATTATCATCATATTCTATCTCACTACTATATTATCTTCTTACAACAGCAATGTATGTCCCACCATACAACCATAGTATCTCCGGCAATACTCCAAAGAAATACACCTCAAATGCTCGTCTTGAAATACAGAAGAAACTAGCTTTAAATTCCTCTTTTCTCAGACATGGAAACTCTCCTTTATCTTCTTCTTATACTGCCAATGATTTGTTATCTAATTCTTCTCAATCAACTTCCGATTCTTCAGTAATCGATTACTCCCAATCAACTGCCTTTCTAAATATCATCCCAAATAATAATAATAATAACAATAACAATAACAATAACAATAACAGTAGAATAAATTTGAAAAGAGTGCACTCAAATCAAAGCTCTCTTTCCTCTCAATCTAATGACTCCCTCTCTTCCTCTTCCTCTTCTTCTTTATCTACACATACGTCTAATAATACAATTATATCATCCTCTATAAAAAATCTCAATCAAAAATCTTCTTCAAACTTAAAATTATTCTACTCTAATAGTAAAACCAACTCAAATAAAAACGCTATAAATAATCCAATTAATCCAGTTAATATAAAAAACTCAATTAATTCATCTTCTCAAAAACATCACAAAAAAAAACATAAGCAAATCTTCTCAACTTTACATAAATTAACAAGTAGATCCTCATTAAAAGATACAAACAACAAAAACAAAAACAACAAAAACGACAACAACAACAACAACAACAACAACAACAACAACAACAAAACTACTAATAAATTCAAAGCAAGACTTAAAAATAAAACCTCTTCTTCTCAACTATCCTCTTTCCAAAATAACTCTTCTGCCTCAATAATATCAAATGAATCTTCAACTTCTCTATCTTCTAATAACTCAAATAACTCAAATAACTCAAATAACTCAAATAAATCACACTCTTCTGCTTTATCAACTACCTCCACTGACTCTCTATCCTCAACATCTTCATCAACTTGCTCCCTCGTCCCTTCTCAATCCATCTCTCAATCGTCCTACCAATCAAATAACTCAGCTCCATCAAATATAACTTCTGTCTTCTCAACTACTAACAAATCCATTCTAACCACTCAATCTTCTTCTATTAGCCTAATAAATTCGGCCCCAATAATAACTCTTGACGACGCAGTTCCAATAGACTTTCACAACATGTATCAACCTCAGTTTCTATCAAATTTATTACCCAATGGTAGACCAACTTTTACCAAAAGAAACCTAATCGACTGGGATTTAAACGACTTAAGATCTTTATTAATTCTACACACTTTAAAACCAGAATGGAATAACAAAATCCCTATCATCTATGCTCCTCTAGGTTTCAAAATTCAATTATTACCTCTAGATTCCTCAGAATCACAATTTATTTCAATTCTAGTTCAAAGTGACATCTATAAAGAAGCAAAATTTAGTGAAAACTTAAGAACTCAAGCTGCTCAATTCACTGTATTGGCCGCTAAAAAGAAGCATAACGACTTGATTTATTTAAAATTAAAATCTCAAGGCTATAATAAAGAACAAATCTTTGCTAGTAAAGAATACCATTCTCTTGAAATTCATGAATGGAGAAATATAATAGAAAACTTCCTATTAAATTTAGCTGTTGAAGCTCAATGTTGTCATGATTTCAAAAAAATTTGTTCTCTATATAAAAAAAAGAATAAGCTCTCTAATATTCCTCAAGATCAACTCCAAAATAATACTAATGATAACTTATTACCTCATCACAACCCCATTAATAACAAGTCCAACAATAAAAAATTACACAACTCAAAATCTTCAAATTCAAATTCTTTACTTAAAAAAGTCCTAATAAATAGTGCCAAAAACCTCGAAGAACCTCATTTTAAAAACTTCTTTGATTTATCTAATCAAGAAAAATCTTTTCTTTGGAATCAAGTTCAAGCAAAGGTTTATCAAAAAGCAGGTCTAGATTGGACCCCTGATAGGGTTTAATCAGCAATTCTAATCAGCAATTTTAATTATTTTTTTTTTCTTTTTTTTTCACTTCACCTCCTATAATTGCGTATACACTTATCTTTTTTATTTCAATTATTTCAAATTATTTTCAATGACTTTTACTAGTTTTCCTTTTTAATTTTATTTATTAACGATTTTTATTTATTGTTGGTTTGTTTTACCTTATTATTTTTTTTCCTTTTCTTTTTCTTTTTCTTTTTCTTTCTACTTTTACTTTCTTTTCCTTTAACCTTCTACTTTTTTAATTTTATGTTATTTCTATCTTTGTTATTCTTTATACACTCTATAAATGGTTTAGAATTAAATTCAATTTAAAGGAAAAACATTATTTTCTCTTCTTTTTTAAATCTTATTTCTTCTTAATGTTAAAGAATATGTACTGCATAAATAAGCTTATTGCTTTCTTTTTTTGTTAAGTTTTTTGTCAAGTTTTTTTTTATTTTGTTGTTGTATTTTTCATGTTTTTACACACTTAAAATGGCGGACTGTGAGATAAATAAAAATTCTTTTAGAACAAAATTATCTTCAATTTTGTAGTTCAATTTCCAATTTCTAAAATATCTTGCGTTTATTTTATTTTGTTATTTTTCAATTTTATTTTCATAATAATTTAAAAAAAATAATTGCTAACCACATTAATACAAACAAATCTATTACAAACAAGAAACGAACAGAACTAAAAATATAACACCAATAAAAATAAAAAATTATCAAAATAAACTAAAAAGACAGTGGAATTCAGCCTCCCCCTTTTTTTAATAACAAGAATAAACAATTTAACATTTTTCTCAAGGAGAAATTCTTAAAGATGAATTGTAATTACATCACTACTAGAAAATTGTTTTATACATGAAGGGCAAGTTCTAAGTCTTGATTGTATTCTCTTTTGAATACATTTATCACAAAATGTATGCCCACATACTTTCAACGTTGTATTTTTCCATTCTGTTGAACAAAGTGAACATTTTAATAAAAATTTCAATGAGTCAATTTCATTCTCTAAACCCGAAATGGTACTATCTGAACTTCTTGCTTTAGATGCTAAATTATTTCTTTTAATTTTATTTATTGATGTCTCTAAGAATTTCGTTTTTGAAATCGATTTTTGATACTCTACTTCCAATTTATTATATCTTTCAGTTTCAATTTTAGATTCTGTAACATATTTTTGATTACTATTAATTAATTGATCATGATTTTTTTTAAGGTTGTCATATGAACTTAATACTTCTTTTAAGTTTTTCTTCAAGTTTTCATTTTTTAATTGTTTCTCAATTTGAACCGCATTCAAGTCTTTAACTCGAAGCTCCAAGACTTCAATTTTTTGATTTAAAAGTTTTTCAACATCTTTAATTTGAACAATTAATTCAGCAGTCTTCGAAGTTTGTTGTTTTAAAGTTTTATTTTCATTTATTAATGCATCTTTTGATCTCATTGCTGCAAAATATTTTTGATCAGCTTTATTTTTCTCAATTTTTAGTTTATTAATTAGTGATTCTGTATCAATATGAGAGTTTAATTTTTTGACTCTTTGCTGCTCAGACATATTATAAGCAATTTCAACCTCTTTCAATTCTTTTAATAAAGCAAAATTTTGCTGTTTTAAGGATTCAAGATCTGAATTCTCAAGATCTTCGTTATAAAGTTCTTTTCTAGATTCAATTGGATTTTTCTCCAATTGTTCAATCCTTTCTTTTTGAGTTTTAATTAAAATTCTCAATTCTTCATATAATTCAGAATTTTTTCTATCAGCCTTAAGAATGTTGAGTTGAGCAGAATATTCATCTCGTGAATTTCTAATTCTTGTTAAATCGGTTTCAGCTTTTTCTAATTTTTGTTTTAAAGCAACTTGTTGATCGTTAAACTCTTTTTCAAGCTCGGTCTTATAGGAAATCTTTTCACTTTCATATTGATTTAATTTGTTTGTCAAGTTTGTGTTAATCTTTGAAATTTCTTTCATTTCGTTATTTAAGGATTGATTCGATTGGATCAATTTTTTGTGTAATTCACAGGATTCCAAATCCAATTCATTTAAGTTTAATAATCTATGGTTTAATTCAAAGACACTTTTTTTCAAATTTGTTGACTTTGTTATTTCCTGTTCTAATTGGTTTTGTAAAGTTTCATTTGCAGATTTTAATTGACAAAGTTCAATTTTTAAATTGTTCAATTCGTCTATGGGTATTGTAGTATTATTTATGTCTGATTGATTTATATTATTACTATTATTATTAACATTATTATTAACATTAACTTTGTTATTATTATTATTAATATTATTTTGGTTATTGTTACCAACAGTGTTATCTGTTGTATTGCTATTATTGTTAATGTTAATATTATCGTTATTATTAGTGGTAGTATTAGTAGTGGTAATGGTAGTATTTCCATTGTTTAGAGTGTTATGGTTGTTATTATCTACGCTATTATTATGAGTATCAATATTATTAATATGATTTTGATTTTTAATATTATTTACATTGTTTTGAGTTATTGATGATGAGTCATTTGTATTTCCATTAATTTCGCCATTTTCTTTCAAGCTTTCATCAGTTCTTTTGAGAGTTTTACTTTGGCGTCTTTCCTGAAGTTTTATTGATTTTGATAATTTGAGAGTAACAGATTTTAAACATTTTTTTAAGTAAGAGTTTTTGCCCTTTAGGAAATCGTTTTCTGATTTGTAGGATGCTAAATCTTTTGTTAAAGATTCAATTTGATCTTGTAGTTTATGGACATCATGTGAAGAAGTTCTATTATTATTATTATTTATTAGCGGGGATATAATGTTCATTAATAGGTCTTTTCTTAGAGACAAGATTTCATTGATCTGAAATTTTTGATTTTTGGTTTTTGGTTTTAAAAGAGCAATTAAATCACCATCATTATTATTATCATTGTCATCATCATCATTATTATTATCATCGCTGTCATCATTATTACCATCATCGTCATCGCTTTCAAGATCGATATCAAGATCAAGTTCATTATTGTAATTGTATTTATTTTTAAGATAAGAGTTATTATTGCTATTATTGTTATTATTGCTATTATTGTTATTGACTTCATCATCATCTTGAAGATCTTCATCATCTCCGAAGGGAATGTTTAAGAGTAAATCATCATCGGATGAAGATATTTTCTTACCAATTAAGCCTCTTGATTTTAATAATTCAATGATATTGCGCCACCAAGCATCTAGTAGAGCTAGGTTATTTTTTGTTATATCGTAGTTCGATTTAATGATTTTATAGTGAAATTTAATTACGTTATATTGGTTTTTATATAGTTTCATCTGTCGAACTATTGCTTCTTTTTGAAAGTAGACAACATCGTCTTGGGTTAAGGGACCAGTGTCGGATAAACGATTTAATATTTTCCTTCTTTTTGAAGAGGAAGAATTGGTCAAATCATCATTAGAGCGTTTTCTATCAATGTATTTCGACATAGTATGATAAATGGAAGAAGATTTAATGAGGGAGGTATTGGGAGAGAGTTGGGTTGGGTTGGGTTGGTTAAGAAATCAAGTGCTAAGAATGAAGAAATACTTTATTTGTTTTCAAGTTCAATTTTTCTTTTTTTTTCGTAGCGGGAAAACCACGTTATCTGAGTGTCGGGCGAGCACCGGGGGCCGAGCAGAAGCAACGGGCTCAGTTAAGCGCCGAGTCCTCAAAGCATCCCAAATTCAGCTGGAAGTGGATCATTTGCTTCAATTGGCGGTTGCGCAAAGAGAAGAGAGCCACCAGGTTGTGGAGGTCCAAGTCGCTGAGGGCAGGAGCAGCAGGAGCAGCAGTGGTAGCAGAAGGAGAGACACTGGCGGCAGTGTTAATGATGGGCGAGATTTTTGTTCCCTTGATGAGTAGGTTGACAGAGTTGTCGAGATCATTGTTGTAGTTGTTGTTGTTGTTGTCGTTATTACTGTTGGCGTCAAATTGAAATTGCTCAATGTTTTGAATTTGCCAGTCATCAGAGAAGCAGTTTATGGATTTGATTGTTTTGGCATCATTTTTAAAATCGATTATTATGATGTTGTCATTATTGTTGTTTAAATCAGCATTTTGATCGTCGTCATCGATGAATTTGTAATGGATTTCGGGAAAGATGTTTACTGGGTGTTCATTTAATATTTGAAAGTTGTTGTTATTTATATCGTTTATTTGGGTAGTTGGGTCAGTAAGGATGTCGGCGGTTAGATTTTTGGGATGAGTGTTGAAAGAGGAAGTATCTTGGACGATGATAAAGTGAGGATATAGGGAAGAGTATATCCAAGAGGCAGGGTGGTTATTCATTAGGTTAGGGGAGAAGCAGAGCAAAGAATATGAGCGTAGATTAAGAATATGAGATGGGAATATACAACTGATGAATAGATGAAGCTGTGAATGGAGTAGCGAGTAGCGCGATATGTGTTTGAGTATATGGGGGATTTTTTTTGGAGAAGAGAAGAAAGTGCGCAAGATCAGCCACGGTTTAGGATGGAAAACGCAAGATAAAAGCGATAGTGATAGCGATAAGTTGCGTGAATTACAAAGATGACGTTATGAGATAATTTAGGATATTAGAATTAATATGTATATAGGTGATATATGAGGATGTATTACTTTGCAGCTATTGAACAGATGGTTAAAGAGGACATTTTTTGTAGCAATTCAGTAATTCTATCATCCAATTTACCATTTGAATAATCGTCTCTTAGTTGGGGATCCAAATATTGTTGTACCTGAGCTAATCTTGAGTAGCCTTCTGTACAAAATCTCAATTGAATTTTGACAAGGGATTCAAAACTTGGATCAAAATAAGGAACTCTTAGTTTGACTAGTTGAGGTAATTCGTCCTTTAGTTGGTCATTTAGTTCATCGTAGATATCCTTTGCCATTGCCAATTCCTTTTCAGCTCTTGGTAGTTTAGAGGAGTCCTTTGCAGGTTTGTCGACTAATCTCCTTACTTTGCTTTTACACTGTTCATAATCAGTCTTTTTGTGAGTTCTCTTTTTGATTGCTTCATTAATTTCCAGGAAATATTGAGAGAATTTGTTGATTGGGTCTAAAACTGTTTCTCTAAAGGGGCCATCTAATTGTTTAACAGTTTCTTGATCGAATTCAGTTACACATTGCAAATAGTAGTCGCCAGCGCTTGAGTAGTTTGAGCCAGTTGATTTGGTGTCATTGTATAGGTTAGAAATGACTTCAGCAATTGTTACTTGAGAGGCAGTGACGGCTCTAAGAGAGTCCAAGTAGCCCTTTGTTTCAACTTGCAAAGTCTTTCCAGCTTTTTCCAAGATTCTGTATCTTCTTTCTTCAACTTCATAGTCTCTATCAGTGACTTTATCTGTTGCTTTAACAAATACGGAGTTTGTCCCTCTGTTGATAGCCTTTTTGAAACCGTCCCAACTCATGATGATATGTTAATTGATTATAGAAAAGACAATTGGAGTGATATAGTATAATATGAATATAAAAGAGTAATAAATGATGAATGGTGATGGTGATGGTGATGGTGATGGTGATGTATAAAAGAGAGTTGATAGTTGATAGTTGATACTGTATGGGAGTATAGTATGGAGGCTAATTTGAATAGGAGGACTGTGCACGTGATGCAACCAAGCCATAAGTGAAGCGTGATCGGGTGGCTTTTGTGAAGTAAAACAGGGTCTTTCACATGGGAAACAAAGCAAACGGGAAAAACGAGCAACCACAGTTGTGGGAGTGGATGAAAAGCAGTAGTGAACATGTGATCTGGATGTACGGAAGGCGGGTGAGGAAAGTGAAAAACAGATTTGAATTCTTTGTTTGAAAAAAGTCTCAAAAAGTGCATAGCAAGAATAACACATGCAGAAGAAGAAAGACCAGTATCAAAGAGTCACATGACCAAAACAGAGTTGTTTCAGAAAAACAGGGGATGAACACGTTGAAAACAACGAACTAGGGGGAAAAAAGCAAAGCAGAAAGGAGGTGATGATTGGATACCCGAGAATGCATCCCGGTTTTGCATGGATTGTGTTATCAAGAAAGGGCATTTTTTTCTTTTTTCAACAGCATTGTCATGAGCCTAAAAACCGGCTACATTGGTCTAAGGTGCAATGTGCGCATGTTAGTGATATGATAGCATAGGGTATATAACAGTGATTCAGCTTTTGCTCTTTTGAAATTTTTTTTTAGTTTTCTTTATTTGTTTCAATTGTTTTATTCTGGTTTGTTTTGTTTCAATTATCAGTAAATTAGTAAATCTTCGCATTCTTATTTTGCGCTAGTTTTTTGAGATATATATAGGCGACGAGAATCCATTGGTGATTTAAAAGATTTCTAATTTTCTAAATTTTCGAGAAAAGAGAAAGACGACAGGAAACAGTGAATCAATTGAAGATTTTTATTTCTGAAATAATAGAATAGTTGAATAGTTGAATAGCTGAATAGTTGAATAATTAAACAATTGAACAATTAAATAATTAAATAATAATAATAATAATAGTGGATAATGCATAGTTTTTCAGAGTTTTTAAAGGAAATAACATCAATTAATATGGGAATGCAAACAGTGTCTTTGAATTTACCTAAATTTTTAATTGAGTTGGGTAATAATTATAACCATTATTCGAATTCGAATTCTAACTTCAATCACAATTACAATTTCAATTACAATTACAATTACAATTACAATTATAATGATAATCAGATTGAGATTAACAAGTTTTTTGTAAACCATTTGTTTATTTTTTACAATGTTTTAAATTTTTTAAATGGTGTTTCTAAAATTTTAGTTGAAATTTTTGAGACCTTGATTAATATATCGTTTAAATGTTCAAGATGCTTGGGACTATTTATTATTTCTTTAATTGTAATTACAATCTTGGGTGACTTTATTATTTATTTATTCAGTTGTTTTAAAAACTACTTGAATGTGAAATACATTAAATACAGAATCATATTAAAGAAGATTCGATCACTTATTCTTTCATTATTATAAAGATACTGACTGCAACTATTATATCACTACAACTATAACTATAATAATATAAACTGTACTTCAACTGGCTAGATTTTTCTTTTATTTTTTTAATTTTTTATTCTTTTATTCTCTTCTCTTTATTCTTTTTTATTCTCTTCTCTTTATTCTTTTTTATTCTCTTTTATTCTCTTTATTCTTTTTCTCTTTATTCATTTAATATTCATTTCATCAGACCACTTCATTGGTACTAGTAGCTTTGTGCATTGTCATACCTGACAATGCATGGCCAGTGCGATGGAACCACGCGGTGTTTTTGTTTCCTTTTTTGGAAAACATTTTTGAACAATATTTTTGACCTAATTTTTTTTTTCAGTTTTCTCTTTTAAATTGGAAAAAGAAGAAGCAGGTTTTATCTTGGATATACCAGCCAAATAAATGTCACTCACCAATACAATCAAAACAAGTAGAACATAAGACTGGTACTGGTATGTTACACACCACGAACAGCACGGCTGTGGAGCGAGACGACGGTGGAGCATTAGCATGATGACGAAATTATCTACATTATCTGCAATCATCGTTGATAGAAAAAACTAACTTCAAGATCTGCTCTGAGCAATGCCCAACCGTCTGCGTCGTGCTCGGCTGCGATCCACTCTAGCCTGGGGCTATTACTAACAAGCGATTTACAACAGGAAACAGCTACATAGAACAGACATAGAACAGACATCGCAATACACAGCTCTTCGTAAACTCGTTCTGCTCGCTCAGTGAAAAGCCCAAGTTGAATCAGCGCCACACGTGACCCGAAATTCCAAGGAGAAAATTTCAGCTGCGATCTTTTGAAGAGAAGTTCAGAAGTCGAAGTTGAAGAAACAACTGGCATTTGCTAACACGAACAACTACAACTACAACTACAACTACAACCACAGCTAGTCCTCACAATGAATGGTGTATATGGTATTCCCAGGGCCACCAAGCAAGAGCCTGTCTCGCGGTTCCAGAAGTTCAAGGAGTCGCCAGCGTATCCTGTGGTGTTGAATGTTTCCCTCTTTGCTGCTGGTGTTTGGTTCATTCAGTCTGAGATCATGGACTTGATGGTTCCTCAGTAAGTATAGCTATTCTGTTCTGCTGGTTCTGCTGGAGCACCAGAGCATGTTCCCAGCATTCCAGCCTCTGAAACGCCATTGCAACCACTAACACCTCGCAGATTGGGCTGATTGCCTCACTGTAAATAGCTATGTACTCCCTATATAATCGTCTAATGAACTCCTAACAGTCTGTCCAGCCTTAGCGTTGTAGCTTGTTCCTCCAGAGTAAAACTGTGCTCTCCTCTCCCTTTTAGCACAACAGCTCGAACCCACCAATCTCCAGTGCTGCTGAATTTGTTGAGAATCTGCTCAACAAACACTGAGAGAATAGCCACTTAGAGGAATACGAAACGAGTGCTACGTTACTGAAAGATCTGTTTCGATGCCCATTCTTCGTCTGTTATTCCACTCTTGTTCCACTCTTGTTCCATTCTGATTCCATTCTCCAGCAACACCTTCTCTGATCCACTCCCCTATCCTTCTCGACTGCTCTGTTCGTCCAGCTCCTGCGTCCTATTTAAGTTCCCTTTCTCTCTTTTTTTCGCTTTCTTCTCCAACACTTCTTCTCAATTGCATCCAATCGTCCACTCTTCACCTCTCTGATCCACTCCACTCGTCACCCACAATGAGATTCCAATATCTAACTGCCCTCTTGCTTGTCTCCTTCTCAATTGCCTCTGAAGGCGCTGATGTCAAGAACTTTGGCTCCAAGGTCCAATCCCTCGCTTCTTCCTTGTTCAAAAAGTCTCCTGCCTCTTCCTCCTCCATAATTGCTTCCTCAGTTGCTTCCTCTGCTTCCTTAATTGCCACCAACGCCACCTCCTCTGCTTCCTCCATCATCCAATCTGCTACTCCAACCGCTGCTCCTCTCAAAAACACAAAAAAAGATGAATTATAAACTAATCTTCTCTTTTCTTAATTTCTTTTTTTTCAATTTAGGCTGTATCATTTCTCTCACTTCAATAGTGCTTTTATTATTCCAATTGGTCTACTACTTTAACATTTCTCTAATAGTTCTCAAAATCAAATAGCCATCCAATTGATCCATTTTAAAAGTTCTCTTGCTTTTCTTTTTCTCTCCTCTTCTCTTTTTTCTCGTTAGCTATGTACTTGGGTTATTGGATCTCTACTTAATACTTATATATGTTTATACTATATACTATTAACACTATATCATAATATCTTCTCTTCTCTCAGCCTTTGATCTCTGTAGCTTCCGCCGGGAATTTGTATTGCATTCCATTTTATTCCCAATCCTCTCTCATCTCACTAAATTCCATCTCTCTCATCTCACTAAATTCCATCTCTCTCCTCTTTTTCCTCTCCTTCTCCTTCTCCTACCACTCCTACCTCTGCTGCTCATGCCTTGATCTCTCACCATGTCCTCTCCCTCTTCTCTTCTATCTCTGGCCTTTAACTCTCTCCCTTTTCTTCTCTTCTTTTCGGCCACTTACTACTACTCAAACACCTTTCTCTATAAACTAGTTCCCAACATCTTCAACCTACAAACAATATCTCTCAATCTCGATTCTCTAGGTCTTTCTCCCTCTCCCTCTCCCTCTGCCTCTCTCTCTTCATCCCCAGTCCCAACTCAAAGACTCACCCCAAAATCCTCCTCCCACAGATCCTCCTTGTCCATATCTCTATCGAACTACAAAATCCTCCTCCTCCCCTCCTTCAAAAGACTCCTAAAATCCCTATTCTCTCTAACCATATCCTCATCACTTCTAATCATCTTCTTGGTTCTCTCAGAAATCTCCAAATGGCTCAATTCAGCTCCAAAACTATTAATCCTAAATCTAAATCTATCCCTCCTAATCATCCTCCTAATCCTCATCCTCCCCTTTTTAATCTCCTTCATCCTAATAAACTTCTTCATAAACTACAACTCTTCCAATTTCACCTCTCCCTTTAAAAAAAAAGAAAAACCAATGGAAAAAGAAAAAGAAAAAGAAAAATCAATTCAATTCAAAAAATTTAAAAAAAATTTAAATTTCAATTCTTCCCTCAACAGTTACTCAAACAATGAGTCCATTTATAAAAACATCAAACTAAAACTAATCCTCTCCATCTCCCTCCTCTTTCTCTGGCTTTTTTTCCTAAATAAACTAAACTACTCAAAATTCTCTGACAACTTCTCCCTAAACTTATTAAATCAAGACGACTTACCAAACGACTTGTCAATGCAAACCTTGAAAAATATCGAAAAAGTCAACCTCTCAATCCCACCATCCTTATCCAACTCCAACAACAAAAATACCTACAACCTATTAACCTCATATCTATCAAGATTATCAATCCTAGGCATAGCTTGTATGGCTGCCTTATCTGGTATAGGCTCAATCTCAACTCCCTACTACTTGATTTCAAATTCAAATTTTATTCAAAATACCATATCAAAAATATTTCTCTCAAATTATCAAAACTCTAATCACATCCACTACAACCACTACAATACAACTAATCTACAAAACTTGGATCTAAATCTCAAAAAAACTATCGAAAGCTTTAAAAATACAATTTCTTTGATAAATTTAAGACAAAATGAATTAAATCATCTAAAATCAATTTCAATTACTACAAACGATAAAAACAATAAAAACAATACAAACAATAACCTCACTAACAACTCAAACATAAACCCCTACATAAACCCTCTATTCAATAATCAAAATAACTACCATCAAAGAAAAATATCAATTGATCGAAAACCTTCCCAAAACAATACTAATAATATCCAAAACAAAATCTTCTCAAAAATTAATATCTTCAACTACAAAACTACAAACCAAACCTCAAATGACCAAATCCAAATTAACGAACTACAACTAGAAATTAAGACTCTATCAAGTCTAAAAAATAATTTATACTATGATATAGCAAACATACTTCAAAAAATCGATCAATTGAATTTCGATCAAACTCTTTTAGGAAAATTGATATTATTGGGTAAAAAAATCTTCTCAATTTATTGTGTTTATAGATTAATTAATATCTTTTTTATAAAATTACCAAACCAAATCTATAAAAATTATTACTCTACTTTAAATCCACAATCCACAACCTCAATTGATGATATTAATGATCACAGCAGCAGCAGCAACAACAACAACAACAACAATGACCAAATAATTCAGGATGCATTGGCTGTAAGTTTATCCAAAATAATAATAAGTTTGTTCAATTTAAAGACTGTCGATGAAAATTTATTATCAAATCAAATTGGTTTTTTACTTTCTACTGGTTTATTTTGTTGTTCATTTTCAAGTGTTTTGAATACTTTTGTCAGTTTTTCAAAATTGTTGCCAATTAAAATTAAAAACTCCTCAAACGAATTAAACAATAATGGTAATGGTAATGCAAAGCACAGTGAAAAAATTAGTAAAGACTATCATAATGATGATGACGATGATGATGTCGAAAATCAACAATCTTTGTTATCAATTTCAAGAAATCTTTTAGTAGCTGAATTGACTGGAATTTATGTTCTTGCTACTTCGTTAATGATAAGATCAAATTTGTCGAAAAGTTTATCAAATGCAATTACAAAAATCTTTAAAATACCGTTAAATGTTTTATTACTAGATGAGCTATTCGATAAAGTATTTGCAATAAGTGTTGTGATAACTATAATTCTTTTACAAATTGAAAAACGTTTTAACAATTTAAAGTATAATTTTTTTGATAATGATGACAAATTTATGGACATGAAAACAAATTATAACGAATTTTTTTATGACGAAGAAAATATAATAGAAAATAATATTAAAATGTAAAATAAAGTGTATATCTACAATGGCGTTCCATTCAATTTAGTTTTTATTTAATGTTTATTTAATGTTTATTTAATGTTTATTTAATGTTTATTTAATTTTTATTCAATCCTTTTTTTTTGTTCTAATTTTATTCTAATTGCTAATCTAATTTTTTTTTCCTCTGCTTTCTTTTTTTTTCTGTTTTTTTTTCTGTTTTTTTTTGAGTGCTTTTTGCTTAATCAAATATGATAAAATTATAAAGATAACCTTTTATGAAAAATTAATTAAAAAGTAAACAAGTAAAAGTAAATAAATAATACATATTTAGATAAATACATTATACATTTAATTTTAATGGTATTCAATAACAGAAGTCATAGAAATGATAATTGAAGTCATAAAAAAAGATAAAAATGAAAATATAAGTGGAAAATTGAAAAAAAGAAATTAAAAAAAAAACATAAAGAAAAGAAACAAAAATACAATTAATTCAAGTAAAATATAGTAGTAATAATAGTAATAGTAATAGTAATAGTAATAGTAATAGTAATAGTAATAATAATAATAGTAATAATAATAATAATAATAATAATAATAATAATAATAATAATAATAATAATAA
>JAKTTS010000213.1:0-24755 GCA_030560485.1 Ascoidea tarda (nom. inval.) | reverse complement strand
GGATCTCGCTGGATGATCACATCTGTTCCAAAACAGTAATTATCCGCTGTTTACCGACTTAGAGCCCTAGCTTCGGGTTAGTTCCTCTTTGGGAAAAATATCTTATTTTTTTGCTTTCCATCATTTTAAACTTCCGGTTTATTATCCAAGATGGTTCTAGAGAATGATTTATCTCGCTGCATATAGAGGCTCAAAAGCCCTTGGACTGAGTTCTAATTTTCTTATTTTTTGAGCATGGTTTCTTCTTTTTTTGCTTTACATTTTTTCAATGATTCAACAACCTGACTTAACTGCTCTCTCTAATGCTTCAGTATCTGACTCATTTTCCGAAGATAGTCATTCTGTTAGGAGTTATAATAATGGAAGCGATAATGGCGACAATAATCAGCACGATACCAACAGAACCACTCAAAAATTAACCAAAATTTTGTCTAGAAAATTGACAAATCTTATAGACGAAATTAAAGATGAAAATTATCAAAATACTCTAGCCGAAAAAAGCATTCAAAATGATAATAATAAGTTATTATTAAAAGATTTGGAACTTCAAGATGCCATCAAAATTGCGACTATTAAATCGGATCTAAATTTAAAAAGGAAAAATTCTCTATCTTCTATGATTCCTAATAACGATAAAAATAATATCAACGACATAAACATATTAAATCCCAATGAATTAAGCTTGGTGTATTCAAAGGATGTTCACGATATTTACAATATTAATGATAATAATCGCAAAGATACCTCTGACGATAAAAAATCATTGAGTTCTCAAAATGAATTAAATCTAGATCTACCTCCAGATGGTGGATATGGTTGGGTTTGTGCCATCTGCTCCTTGTTTATAATGTTCTCTACTTGGGGCTCAAATGCTTCCTTCGGTGTCTTTTTATCCTATTATATCAACAATAATACATTTGATGGTGCGACTAAATATGACTTTGCTCTAATTGGTGGTATAATAGTTTTACTTGCTCAAATACTAGCTCCGGTTGCAATGCTTTCAACTCAAATTTTTGGCTTTTATGAAACTTTGTTTTTAGGTGTTTTCTTGCAAGCCTTGGGTTATATCTCTTCTAGTTTTGCTACTCAGATTTGGCAACTATACTTATCCCAGGGTGTTTGCGTTGGCATATCATTTGCCTTCTTATTTATTCCCTCAACAATTGTTTTACCCACTTGGTTTCTCAAAAAAAGAGCAACAGCTTTGGGAATTGCTGTTGCTGGAACTGGTTTAGGTGGTTTAGTATTTGCATTGGCTGCTAATAAATTAATCCACCAAACTGGTGATCAAAAATGGGCTTTAAGAATGGTTGGAATTGTAACAACTTTCGTTTCTTTAATCTCTTCAATCTTAATAACTCCTAGAAACTATTGCAAAAATAAAATTTCTTGGTCAAGATCTAGACAACAATTCCTTATTATATTTGATATTTCGGTCATTCATGAGCGTTCAATTCAAATTATAGCATTTTGGTTTGCTTTAGTTCTACTAGGTTATATCTTGATTATTTATTCCTTGTCTGACTATGCAATCACAATTGGTCTATCTCAACATCAAGGTTCTGTTATTATTGCTGTTTTAAATACTGCTCAGGCTGTTTGTAGGCCCGTTTTAGGCATAATAGCTGATAAAATTGGTAGAGTCAATTTTACAATTATATCTCAGGCTTTAACTTTTATATTAATTTTCGCATTTTGGATCAACGCTAAATCCTACGCCCTGTTAATTGCATTCTCCTTTTTAATTGGTGGAATTGTTGGTGTAGGAAATTTAATGAACGTCCCTCTAACTGCTGATTGTGTGCTCCCTGAAAGATTTCCTGCTGCTTGGTCTTATGTCAGTATTGTTGTTAGTATTTTTTGTTTAGTAGCAGAAGTCATTGCATTGGCAATGAGAGATTATTCTCTAAAAAATCCTTATATTAATACTCAAATTTTTTCTGGTTGTTTATTTGTTGCTGCTATTCTAATTTTATTACTTTTAAGAGAAATTAAGATTAAAATCTTGCTAAAAGAGAGAAATAAACACAATGAAGAAAATATTCTTTATTTAGAAAAAAACAATTCAAAGATTCAAAATCAAGAATCGAAGAAATTTATTATAAATAATGAAGAAGTAACTTGGGAAAAACTTAAAAAAAGAAAAATAAATTATTGCCATCTACTAAAAAATACGCCTAAATCTTATTTTAAAAGATGTTTTTTCCCAGCAAAAATTTAACAATATTATTTATTTTAATTTTTTAATTTTTTTTCTTGTTTATTTTTTTTGATTTTTTATTTTATTAAATCTATGTGCTAAATCAATGTAAACACCAAAATTAAAAACAACCAAAGGCAACAAGAGACAATTTTTTCTTTTAATCATAGAAAATCTTTTAATGAAGAAATTAAATAATTTATTGATTCTTCCCAATTTTCAAGCTGTGTTTTGTCTTGGATGTGCTCCCAATTTAGTTTTAATTCAGGTTTATTATTAGTGAGAATTTGTTCAAGTGCTTTAATTAAATTTGGCATCCAAGTTTTTTGAACTTTTTGCATATAGTCCTCATTTGATTCATATTGTTTGATATATTCTTCAACAATTGAAAATTCAATATAACCAAGATCAAACAATTTAATTTGCAGTGGATCAAATAAACAAAGATTTAGAATTGAGAGTATGATGATTTTTGAACTAATTTCAGTATCTAATATTTCATCATTTTGATTCTTATTGTTAAAATCAGATAAAGAAGTTTCTGTTTCTTTTGAAAATGATTCTTCATCAGGATTTGAATCAAATATTTCTAAGATTAGGTCGTTTATATAATCATTTGAACTCCAAAAATTTATTTGCATGCTGATATTTAATAAATTTGTTGATTATTTTATAATTTTTCTGTATATTTGAATTAAAAGTAAGTAATAGTTGTGATACCAATTTGAATTTCTAGTTGAAAAAAAAGAAAGAAAAAAGCAAGAGATTACTAAAAGAATTGTATTTATCCAGTATAATTAAGCTATTTAATCGGTATATATTTTAATTTAAATAAACAAATATTTAGTTATTTAGTTATTTAATTGTTTAGTTTTTAATTGTTTAGTTTTTAATTTTTAATTTTTAATTTTTAATTGTTTTTTTTTCCTTTTCTTTAGCATTATTATAACATGCCACTGAAACTGTTAAGAAATAGTAATTAGGTTTAAATACAGGTTTAGTGTCTCAAAGATTTAACAATCTTCTAAGGTTTTTTTCTTTACAAAATTCTTGTGTTAAATCTTTTTTCTTTTTTTTTCAATCAAAATTGATTGATTAAAGTTTTGGTGAAGTTGGTAAATACAAGATAGTTGAATAGATTTTTTTTTAGATGGAAAACTAAATTCTCAAAGTAAACTAGGTCATACAATTTTTTTAGTGCAAAGGAGAAATGAAGGCATTTTGCATAAAATTAAGAATGTATAAACAATAAAAATGACATTAAGTATTTTGTTTATAAAGAAATTCCTCAGTGATAATAATAATTATTAAGTGGGATTTGGTTGAGATGTAGAAATCTGTGGTAATTTAAACAATGGCAAACTCAAATGGCAAGCATTATTCTGTTAAAACGTAAAGTGTTTAATAATTTGAAATGTTGAAATGTTTCAGATGGTTTGAGAATAAACCAGTATAGTTGAAGCATAACAAAAATGGTTATAATTAGAGATACAAAATTTTTGTTTTTTAAAAAACAATTTTTTTAAGAGACAGGTGTTATTGAGGGTTTTTAGTGTAAATAAGCTCCAAGAGAGGATTGTTAGATTATTTAAGGCTGTGAAATCAGCAATTAAAATAAAATGCTACAGCTAAAATTAAAAATTAAAGAATAAAAAACTGGAGGCTGTTGTGGATATGATAAACATACTTACCAAGAAAATAGAAGAGTATGGGATATGATACTGATATCAGTAGAGAATTAGGGAATTATTGTCTTAACAGTATATCGTAGTGAGTTATAAAAAAAAAAGTCAATCTAAATTTATTTAATAAAAACAGAAACAACAACCCAAGAGTACGAGAAATTGTCTTTCTATAAATATTTTTTCGTTAACTCTGAAGAATTGACTATGATTTCTTTCCATTCGTTAAAAGAAGAGTCTTTCGATGGGTCTCTTAATTCTGATCTCTTACTAAAAACAATAATTTGTAAGCATTTAACAGGTTTAGAAATCAATGTTTTGAGGTGATTGATTAGTTGATGGTTATTAAAAAGTCTTGCGAACCATTTAGTTGCTACTTGTTCAAATGAATAAGAATCGACGCTCAAACTGGTTTTGAAATCATGTAATTGACAAGAGCAAAAATTAAAACGCAAGTTGTGATGAGAGCATACTCGTCATCAGAATCCAAATATTCCATATTGTTCAAAATTTTCATAACCACATTCTGGAATCTTTCCAAAATTCTGTCAGTCTCCAAATGCACAAACTCTTGCAAATAACCACGCAAATGATCGTTTTGAACAATCCAATTCCCCCAGCAACCTATTTTCTATAATTTTATAAATCATACAAATAATTGGGTCCAAACTAAAAGAAACCGAGAAAAGCTCTCAGGAATAAAAACAGATATAAAAAGCAGCACAGATTTGATGTTGCTGATTCCGAAAAAGAGACACAGAAAAACTGCTACAAACTGTTCCTTGTGCTTTTCTGTAAGAGAGAAAAGCTGGAACAGTGCAAATTGATGATCTTCTCTACTTTTCAGCTCAGATAAAAATATTTTTGCATTTTTGCTGGATGAAATAAACTAAAATAAACTGAAATAAATATAGCTTTATGCGTATTGGTGTGTTATTATGCACTTCTATGCAGGGTCTTATCTGGAGCTTTTACTTGCTTTTATTTTTGTTTAAATTGATTTTTTTTTTGTTTCCCAGTCCACAATCAGTTTGACATAAGTGGTTTGACATAAGTAGTTTAGCGTTAGTGGTTTATAGATACTGATTTGTTGCCAGTGCTCTGCGTTCAACCAGTCTGGCCTGTATGTTCTGTGATTTTCCGCTGAACATCGGCAAGTGGCCTTTCACAACCAGAAGCAAACAAGCTGCTCCCATTTGAGTTTCATGGTGTTGTGCTTCCAAACCCAGCGACAATTGAGAAGCACAGCACCAGAGAGAGCATTGTGCAGTACTGCGTGGACCAGGAGAGCTGGAACAGAAGAGGGCCTTTGGGCCAGCAGAACCGCCGCCAGAAAAAGCTCCAACGCCGGAAAAATGTACTGCGAGGAACAGCCCCAGGGTTTAAAAATAGCCCTGCTGATGGTGGTGTATCTGCCAACTCTTAACATAACCAAACACACCAGTCTACAGTCTCATCCAGCGCATTATATTCCCGGCATATAGAACCACTTCTTGATACTCAGCATATAAAAGGAACACTGGTCTCTTACTACACTTTTGATACAGATAATCTAAAATTCACCAATGAAACTACCACTCTACTTTTCTATCATATTGTTGGTTCCACTAGTCTTCTCATTTCCATTTATTGAGGAAGAACAGACATCCAAAAAATTGCTCGGCAGATCCCTAGATTCTCTACATATCAAAGATTTAGCTGAACTTGGGTCGTCGAATCTATTCGCCAATATAGGCTATTTTCATTTAAAGGCTGAGGGAAAAAGCTCTGACTGCACATACTCAGATAAATGTATGAAATATAATGATCAAATGCTTCTTTCTAACTGCTCTGCTTTTCTATCTGATGGTTCTGAGCTAACCAAGTTCTACACCTGTATCTGTGCTCTTTCAGATGCTTACTGGTACGCAAAATACAGATGCTCCTTCTGTGTCGACACTGTTCATGAAGACAGCTTGAACATGATCAAAAACGAAATGTGCATGGGGTACACCAACAACACAGATGCAAAGAACTCGACCTTTACTGATGCCACTCTTTGCAATCAACTCCCCAATGCTTGCTATCAGCTCGACGGTTTGGCTGCCTTTAAATGCGATTCACAATTCAGCGATAATGACTACCATGAGTGTTTATGTGCCTTGTCCAACGACGAGTACTGGAACTCTGAATTCGAATGCTATCTGTGCTCTACAAAATACCTGTCCCAGCAAGTCGATCTGTACAAAAAAGACGTCTGCCTTTCTTTTAACATTCAATCAACAAACCCAATAGACTCCTCTGTATCCTCGTCCATATCGTCACCAACATTTTCAGACGCAAAATTGGAACCAGGATTAAGCTCAAATACAGGTTCCAGCTTCAGCCCCAGCTCTACTTCTGATTCTGCTGCTAACTTATCTGCAACTTCTCCGCCATTTTTCGTGTATGTGTTTTCGCTATTTTGGGTTGTTCTGCTTAATATTCTATGATTAAAACCATTAGACTACCTAGTTTCTGCAATCATGTTTTCTTTTTCTTTCTTTTGATATATTCACAGTTGGGCTTTTGTTTTGCTTGTTTTGTTTTGTATTTCGATTGTTATTACTAAATATTTTTCCATAGTTTTAATGAGTCCTTTATCGAATCGCCGAACTATCATTCTGTAAATCAACTCGAATGAAACACTTTCATAAAAACAAACATAGCAATGCACAAAATTGTGTTTCTCTCTGATATTTCTTTACCTCCTTTTTGTTGTCCTACAAACTCAACTCATTTATGCACTTGAATATAAAAATGTTTATTATATCACCATTACAATTGTTTCTTAATATTTATAAACAATGGTTAACAGAATAGAAAAATTATCATAATAAGAATATTTACTTTTATTCAAATATAATCACAAGCAAAAGCTAAAATAAAGCAAAAAATTGGTATTTTTGAATCTCCACCAGCAAATAGATTATAGATAGCAAAATTAAAATAGAATTTAAAATTAGAATTTGAAAAATATAGGCATCAAAAATATAACCATCAGAAAAATAATAAAATAAAATATCAAGAAAAAAAAACAATACTGAGAAATCCGGAGAAAAGTGAACGTGAAACTGAAATTAAAATAAAGTTGATATTGGAAATTTTAGTAATAATAAAAAAAAAAAAAAAAGAAGATATGCACTTCATTTTAAAACCAAAATTTAAATCAACTTTTAATGCAAATTTTTGAGCCTTCTTGAAGACGCTTTAACTCACTAGCCCTTTTAGTAGCTGAAGAACTAGTATTAGGTGCTGATGAGTTGGTAGCAGGAGCAGCAACAGAACCTGCTGGTTTTGCTCTATTATGCTGCATATGACTTTGAACCAAATGGCCTGCGGCTAAAGCTGAACATAATGATAACTCACCAGCTAAAACTGCACTGGCCACAATCTTGGCCAATTGTCTTGCATTTTCTCCAGGGTTGGTTGGGTGAGGTCCTCTAACTCCTAATAATTCTAACATTGAATTTTGTGCATCCAAAATTGTACCACCTCCAATTGTGCCGACTTCAATCGATGGCATAGAAACTGAAATTTGAAGACTACCTTCTGGATCTTTATGCATTAGTGTAATACAGTTTGAACTTTCAACATTTTGGGCTGGATCTTGGCCAGTTGCTAAGAAAACAGCTGTGACTAAATTGGCTGCGTGAGCATTGAAACCACCAATAGCTCCTGCCATTGCAGACCCAATAAGATTTTTGCTTATATTCAAATCAATTAACGCGTCAACATCACTTTTCAAAACTTTTCTTACAACTTCAGCAGGAATTCTAGCTTCTGCAACAACACTTTTACCACGACCGTTGATCCAGTTAACTGCAGCAGACTTTTTATCAGTACAGAAATTACCAGACACTGCAATCACTTCCATACGAGGAAAACGATATTCAGAAAGATATTTCAAACAATGTTCAGTACCTTTTGAAATCATGTTCATACCCATAGCATCTCCAGTGGTTGTTCTAAAACGAACGTATAATAAAGTTCCAGCTAAAGCGGTAAAGACATGTTGTAATCTTGCAAACCTTGAGGTTGAGTCGAATTGTTTTTTCAATTCTTCTTGACCTTCATCGGAATCGATCCAAATTTTAGCCCCACCTGCTTCTTTAAGAGTTGGGAAACGAACACATGGACCTCTAGTCATACCATCTCTAGTTAGAACAGTAATAACACCACCACCAGCGTTAATTGCTTTACAACCACGCATAGCAGAAGCAACCAAGCAGCCTTCAGTTGTTGCCATTGGAATGTGATATGGTTTTCCATCAATGATTATTGGACCAGCAATACCAACAGGCAATGGCATATAGCCAATTACGTTTTCACAACATGCACCGAAAACACGATCATAATCGTAATGAAGATATGGTAACCTTGAACTTTTTAGTACGGGAGCATTTGCCAATTGGGAGATTGCCTTTCTACGAACAATAACAGCTCTAGTATTATTACCCAATCTTTTTTCCAAGGAATACAAGGGTATATTACCTTTAAAAACCAATTCAGCAATGTTATCGTTACTTAATTCTACCAACTTGCCAGATTCAAAATATTTCAAGGCTTCTTCATAAGATTTTTTAACATGAGCGTTATGATCATATTTGGAGTCGGATTCGTGTGATTTTTGAGAGTGAGAATGAGGATGAGTATGTGAGTGAGAACGAGAAGTGCCATTAACAGTTTGGTCCTGAGCGGTAGGTGGAGGTTTTGTGATTTCGTTACTTTTGTTATTGATTGAATTTTGTTTTTTTGCTTCGATTATGTCGTTTTCAGAAATGATGGGTTTTTCGTGAATAATTGGTTGAATTGAAGACCTGACATCTCTGGATGCATAAGAGCCCGATGAGGAAGTTGTATGAGATGATATACTAGCAAAGGATGTTCTTCTTGATAATTGACCGGGAGTTGAAGGGACTGATTCAGATATCATTCTGTTGTATTGTTGGATTGGTTTATCAAGGTTATATAATCTTGCAGCATTTAAAAGGTAAATATTAACAAAAGAGCTCACAAAAAACGCTAATAATAGGAATTTGCTGATGAATCTATCTCTAATTGAGCCGGAGATTAATTCCAAGAAATGGACAACGTGGTCTTCAACTTTATAGAAAAAGTTATTTTGAGGCAAGTAGATTAAAGGCTCGAGAACAGTTAAAACTATACCGTTGTTGTTTTGGCTAGCAGAGTGGTGTTCGTGGATGGAGTTTAAGTTAAACTGACTTGCAATATTTAGAGATAAGAACTGAATATCGTTAACTTTTAATTTAATTGATTCGATAGCCGATGAGCTGATCCAATTAGTTTTGAAAAACCAGAGTTGAAATAGGACAAAGGCAAGAATAACGACCAGTTTAAAGATGGTTATAGTTGATTCATTTGGAGAGTCGATAAAGACAAAGTCATCTTTTAGAGTTTGATTTGCGACAGATTCAGCTAAGAAAGAGTCGACGCCTTCTTCTTCGAGAGCGTTTTTAATTGAAGTTGATTGATGGATTAAATTGATTTCAACTTTTAGAGCCAAGATTGAAGCGAAAAAGGTAAAGGTCAATATAACGTTGAAAAAGAGAAATAGAGCGCTTAAAATACAAAAGTTTTTCAAAGCTTCTAGTTTCGAAGCATAGAGAGAGCAGCCGATTAGTGATGTTATGAACAACAAGTTGTCTCTGATGAAGGGAATTGATTGAACTTTGATGACTTTGAAAATCAAGTTTCCAACACCTAGGTCTAGTAGTTGGTTGTTTGATGTGCCGATAACAGCAGAAGTGATCAAGACCATGTTGTTAAAACCAATGATTGAGATTAAAAAGGGAAAACCTTCTGATATGGATAAGAGAGATACTTTTAGGGATAGGATTTTTGTTGTGACGAATAGGGCGAATAAGAAGGCAATTGCCTTTGTGGATAATACAGCTAGAGGCAACCAAAACTTTGAGTTTGCTTTTCTTTTCATGTCGTAGAATAATTTTGCAAATGTGAAATACATGATGATGTAAACGATTGTAACTATAATGATGTCAAAGGTTTCAGCGCCTTTGATTATGCTGAGAAGTTTTTTGTAGTTTGAGGATAGTAGTTGTTGGTACTGGCCTATTCTATATTGGTGAGAGATTTTCCACATTGTTGAATTGTTGGGAGATTTTAAGAAAGAGAGATTGTTATTGATAAGAGATTTTAAGATGTCGTCGTTGTAGTCTAGGACAAGGTAGTTTTCGTTAAGGGTGGTAGAATCGTGAATGATATCGATGAAAAATGAGTTAGAAGGAGAGAAAGAGGAAGAGGAAGAAATGTTGGCAGAAATTGAGTCAATTAGGGATTGATCGAAAGTTGGTAAAAGGGATAAATCATTATTGGAAATAGTTTTGAATCTCAAGGGTAGTAAGGCCAAGTGAGTTGAGTTCTGGTAAAGGGAGTTTAAGCTGTTGAAGCTTTTAGTGATATCGATCCAATTATTAGCATCATTAAAATTCAAGGATGAAGGCAAGAAATAGGAATTTAGATTGTTGAGGGAATTTGCAGCATCACCAGTATGGTTATTTGAAGAATGAATGAAGTACTCGTCGACTAGAGATAAGTAGGAGATAATTGAAAATAGGGCGACAAGCAAAAGGGTATGAATAGGTTTTAGAGCACTTATTTTTGAGAGATAAGCAGCAATAACGGAAGCAGTTTCAAAACCAGGGAATGCCATGTTTGTAATGGGGTAAGAGTATGGTAGTGTAGTATTATGGTAGAGTAAGAGTATGAGAATAAATCAGTAGAAAAATAAAAAAAAAATGAAAAAAAAACAAAAAACGAAAATGTTGAGTCAATGATTGGTAAAGGAATAAAAAGGATTGGGCGATTAACTCTGAGAGAGGAATTGTAAGTGAATCTAATCAAGAATTGGGGTGGAGCTGGGCTTTGTTGGTGAAGAAAGCGTTGAAACAGAGAACTGTTGTGATGAAGCAGTCAATTACCCAACGAGAGGCCAAAGCAGCAGAAACACTTTGATATAAGGAGAAGGAGGAAGGAGGAGGAAGAAGAAAGAAGAAGAAAGAGAGAAAGAGAAGACGCTGCAGGTCTTTTCACCTCTTTTAAACTCTTTGGAGGGAGAAACTATACGATGGGTTTCGTCACTAAGGGTTTTTCTCCACCCAGCCCCAAAGCGGCAATTTCAGGATGGCCGCGAAAGAGCGGATGGGCGGACGGAGAAAATCGCACTCAACGCATTCGGTGGTTCGATAAATGAAAGAGGGATGGTGAGATGGTGAGATGGTGAGAGGATAGTCAGAAGACGAGTGCTACGGTTGATAGATAATGCTTGGGGGGAGTTTTTATTCGACTATAAGACCATTGTGTGTGAGATGATTTTAAGATGAAAATGGAAGAACAAAAAATGAATACAAAAAGAGAGAGAGAGAGAGGTGGTTTTGAAAATAAAAAATGCCAAATGATAAATTCAAACAATTGAAAACCTAAGACTATCGGCGTTTCTATTGAGTGAATAAGCTTTGTGAATTGAGATTGATTATAATTTGGCAGAGATGTATTCGTGTTTGTCATTGACCATTTCAACGACTTTTTCAGCGATACCGAAGGACAACTCGTGGGCCATAGCACCTGCACCGTAGGCGTCGATCAAGAATTTGTTGCCTTGTTCTTTGATCAAGACCTTTGACAATTTCAAACCACCTTTTCTAACGGCTCTGATACCAACATTGACTTTTTGGATGTTGAATTCACCTTCTAGGCTTAACAATTCTTTAAAGTAAGGTTTGGCGCTTTCGATCAATTCTTGGGTTTCGGATTCTCTTTCAAATGGACAGAAGTCATTGATTTGTTTGGTGCCACCGATGATGAAACCGCCATCAATTGGTCTCTTTAAAACGTAGACGAATTTTCCATCGGAATGTTGGATGGTAAGGGTCTTGTTGTAGTATGGAATTAATGGTGGTTTGGGGCAGTTTGGTTTGGACACAAGCAAAGTTTGAGATCTGACAAAGAACACTTCAGGATCGTAACCACCGTAGTATTGTAAACCTCTGCCGGTAGCGTTGATTACACCCAATATGTCTGAAAAGTCAGCAAAACAACTGGAGGCTTCAAAGACTTGTTTGAGAGAGAGGACATCCAATTGGATGAATTTGACGTTGTAAAAAACAGTCAACCTGTTGAACAAGAATTTCAACAAGTGAGGAGCGTTTACGATCCATGATTCGTATTCGGCACCGTATTTGATGTTGTTGAATGGGATAACATTTTCGGATAAGATTTTGAAGTCGTTCAAGTTTTGAGCATTGTAACCAATGTTGGTACCAGTGACGTAACCTAAAGAGGGTTCTTCGAGATAGTCAATGCCCTTGACAAATTTGACAGATGATTCTGGGAATTCAGCAGCAAATTCTTTTAATTTCTTGAAAGTAGCTCTGTTCAATTTCATTTCAAACACATCTTGGTCGGAGTAGGAAGGAATTGGTCTGAAGTGGGCACCAGCAAAGGCTGAAGCGTAGTCGTAAGAGTACTTGGCGTCGGTTGGCAAGTTTTTGGCAATGATCAAGACCTTGTAGCCCTGTTTAGACAACTCGTAGGCAGTAGTTAAACCAGTGATACCAGCGCCAACAACGATGACTTTTTTATTATTGCAAACGGCCATTTTTAGGAGAAGAAGATCTGGGGACAGGCGAATATAGACAGAATTGAGCTGGAATAAAACGAATTAGAGTCGCTGGAATCGATAGAAGCAATAGTCTGAGAAAAAACAAAGAGAAGCAACGAATCAATTGGAAATTGCAACCAATTTATACCATTCTGTTGTCTCGAGTTTCCCACCTCCCAGCCCTGGCCTTGTTGCTCCTTTCCAGGCCCTGGTGTGTGGGTAAAAACTTGCACCGACAGCCCACCCCAGTGGTCTGTTCCTACACCTCTTCAGCTGTACTGTGCGCCACGTCCTGCATGCTCATGCCTCCTGCTGAACGAGACTCAGTGCTTTGATTCGTCCCACTGGGCTCTGCACGCTGTCAAACGCGTAAACCTGCTCTTGGACGCGTACAGCCTGCGGGGCCTGACACTGGTGTGCAAACCACTCCTCTGGCAGAGCCTTCAAGTGTTTTTGCTCAGGTGAAATTTACCACCAATGCTGTTTCCACCGCCAGTTCCACACAAATATGCTGCCACTACGTCCCGGCTTCTTTCCCTCTTACTTATTGTTTCACCTTGAGGCCAGCTATCAACTTCAGGAGCCAACTTCAAGAGCTGAGCAGTGCACCTTTTTTTAGAACTCTCAAACCTAAACCTCCTGATTTTCGTTTCGACTTTTTCCCCAAATTCTTTGATTTTTCATTTTCCACTTTCCATTTTTGGTTTTTTGGTTTTTCATGTTTTTCATTTTTCACTTTTCATTTTTCACTTTTTACTTTTCAAATGCACATGTCTTTTCAGAATATCAAAATTAAATCAAATTAAATTTAAATCTCACTATAAAATATAAAAAAAAATACAACTTCTTTCTTTTATTAAAAAAGTTATCAATTAAAACAAAAACTATAGACAAAAAAATAAAGAGCAAAAAGCATGAATATTGTCATTATCCCCACATATTTTAAATTATACTGATTTTTTTTTTTATTGGTTTTCTATTGCTTTATTTTTATTCTTCTTTAGCACCAATTTTACCAATCTTAACCAACAAATCACCAGCATCAACTGCATCTCCTTGGTTGACTGCAACATCAGTAATATCTCCATCAGCAGTAGCTGAAATAACCATTTCCATCTTCATAGCACTTAACACGGCAACTGCGTCTCCCTTCTTAACATCACTACCCTTGTGTACCTTCACTTCAACGACAACACCGGCCATTGGAGCTCCGACTTCATTTGGATTGTGAACGTCAGCTTTGGGTCTGGTGACAGTTTCAACAGCTGCTTTCTTATCGACAACTGGAACCTTTCTCATTTCACCATTCAATTCATAGTAAACTTCTCTGGTACCTTTGTCGGTCAAATCTCCAATAGCCAACATCTTGAGAATCAAGGTCTTACCTTTCTCAATGGTAATGTGGACTTCTTCTTCATATTTAGGTGGAGCCAAGAAATATCTGGTTGGTATAACTGACAAATCTCCATATGTATCTTGCATCTTCTTAAAGTCTTCATAAACCCTTGGGAACATGTTGTATGATGCAATATCACACTCGGAAATATTCTTACCGAATCTTGCAACCAAATCGTTCTTAATAATTCTCAAGTCAAATGGCTCCAATTCTAAACCAGGTCTAACGGTCAACTTTCTTCTCTTGCCTCTCAACACATCGCTTCTTAATGGCTCAGGGAATCCTCCATATGGTTGGCCCATCAATCCTTCAAAGAAATCCAAAACTGAATCTGGGAAATCTAATGAACTGGCTAATCTTCTAACATCGTCAGCTGTTAATTTGTTGGAAACCATAAATTGTGCCAAATCTCCAACGACCTTGGAGGTTGGAGTAACTTTAACAATGTCTCCCAACAACAAATTGGCTTCTCTATAAGCCTTCTTAGTTTCAGCCCATTGAGCTCCTAATCCAACTTGTTGAGCTTGGAATAATAAATTGGTCAATTGTCCTCCTGGAATTTCATGAACATAAACTTCTGGATCAGGTCCCTTCAAATCAGCTTCGAAACAAGAGTATAAAAGTCTCATTTGTGCCCAGTAAGCATCCAATTCTCTGGCATGTCTCATGTTGATACCAGTATTGATATTACCTTCAACTGATGCTAAGAAAGCATACATTGATGGTTGAGATGTCATACCAGACATAGAGTTGGTGGCAACATCAATAGCATCAGCACCAGCTTCAGCACAGGCAATCATGGAGGCAACACCAGTACCAGCGGAGTCATGAGTGTGAACATGAATTGGTAAATCGGGGTATCTCTTTCTAATTGACTTGATTAAAAGAGTGGCAGCTGATGGTTTCAATGTACCGGCCATATCTTTGATACCAAGAACATGAGTACCTCTCTTGACAATTTCATCAACAAATGCCAAGTAATATTCCAAGTTGTACTTCTTACCTGGTTCCAACATGTCTCCTGAATAACAAACAGTGGCTTCTAAAACACCACCAGCTTTCTTGACAGCATTAGCACCAACGGTCAATTGTTCAATGTCATTAAGAGCATCAAATACTCTGAAGATATCAACACCGTTGTTTTTGGCATGTAAAACGAAATGGTCAATAGCATTGTCTGGCAATGAAGCATATCCTAATCCATTGGCTCCTCTTAATAACATTTGGAATGGAATGTTTGGACATTTCTTTTTCATTTCTCTTAATCTGACCCATGGATCTTCGTGTAAGAATCTCATGGCAACATCAAAGGTAGCACCACCCCAACATTCAAGAGAGTAGGCATTTTGTAAAGCGTGAGAGGTAGTTTGAGCAATAGCCAAGATATCAGCAGTTCTGACTCTGGTAGCTAATAATGATTGATGGGCATCTCTCCATGTGGTATCCATGATAAGACATCCATCGTATTTTCTCACAGCTTTGGCAAAGGCCTCTGGTCCTTCATTGTTGATAATGTTCATCCAACCAGTAGAGGAAGGCTGGGTGACATCAACAACAGATCCATCTTCATTGTGAAGAGTTGGGATAATAACGTCAGTGTTTAGTTTAGGAGCGCCAATTTGACCAGCAATAGATGAACCATTGACAGCCAAGTCGGCCAAGTAGTTTAATAATTTTTGAGCTCTGTTGTTTGAGTGAACCATTTCGAATAATGATGGAGTATCATCGATAAATGTGGTCCAACAGTCACCTTTAACAAAGACTTCGTTAGTTAAAAGAGCAATAAGGAAAGGAATATTGGTCTTGACACCTCTGATTCTGAATTCAATTAAAGATCTCAACATCTTTCTTCTAGCAATTTCATAAGTGGAACCGGAACAAGAACATTTAACCAACATGGAATCGTAGTGAGGAGAGATGACAGCACCAACAAAACCATTACCACCATCTAATCTGACACCGTTACCACCAGCAGATCTGTAAACTTCAATTCTACCAGTGTCTGGTTGGAAACCCTTGGCAGGATCTTCAGTTGTGATACGACATTGAATAGCAAAACCTCTAGTGGTGATTTTGTCTTGCAACAAACCCAATTGAGCTAAAGAAGCACCGGCAGCAATTTGAATTTGAGCAGCAACGATATCAACACCAGTGATTTCTTCAGAGATGGTATGTTCGACTTGAATTCTTGGATTGATTTCAATAAAGTAATGTCTGTTTTGCTCATCAACCAAGAATTCAGCAGTACCAGCATTTCTATAGTTGGCGGTTTTGGCTAATTTGACAGCGTCAGTTAAGATAGCATCTCTAACTTCAATTGGTAAAGTTTTAGCAGGAGCAATTTCAACGACTTTTTGATGTCTTCTTTGAACTGAACAATCTCTTTCAAACAAGTGGACAACGTTACCATAAGAATCGGCTAATAATTGGACTTCGATATGCTTTGGCTTGTCTAAGAATCTTTCAATGAAACAAGTACCATTACCGAAAGCAGCTTTGGCTTCAGAGGTGGCTCTTTGGAAAGCATCAGCAATGTCATCACCTTCTCTGACAACTCTCATACCTCTACCACCACCACCAAAGGCAGCTTTGATGATGACTGGATAGCCATGTTTGTTGACAAAGTCTTGAGCTTCTTCAACGTTTTCAATTGGACCTGGGGTACCTGGAACAGTTGGAACGTTACATTTGGAAGCTAAGATTCTGGCAGAGACTTTGTCACCAACAGAATCGATAACACTAGCTGGAGGACCAACCCAAGCAATGCCACTTTTTTCAACTTTATCAGCAAATTCGGAGTTTTCAGAGAGGAAACCGTAACCAGGATGGATCATGGAAACGTTGTGTTCCTTAGCAATTTTGATGATTTCATCGATTTGTAAATAAGCTTGAACAGGAGAGAATTCACCCTTTTCACCGATAACATAGGCTTCATCAGCTTTCAATCTGTGCATGGAAAGACGATCTTCATGAGAAAAGATGGCAACAGTTTGCATGGACAATTCGTGGGCAGTTCTGAAGATTCTGATTGGGATTTCACCTCTATTGGCGACCAAGATCTTGTTCATTGAACCCAAGATAGTCATATTATCTCTAATATTTCCAAGGTTCTTTGGAGGAGGAACAGCATAAGATGAGTCAATTTGATGAGTTTGCATTTTGAGATAAGATAATTATGTAGGTTGAATTGATGCAAGTAGATTGTTTGATATTGATTTGCTGTTTATACAAGAGTAGGGTAGAAAATAGAACAGAATAAAATAGAATATGAAAAATTAGTAGGGAGAAGTTATAGATAAAGAAAATAAAATAAGAATGGGAACGGGAATAGGAATATAATTGATTATTGTAAGTATATTATAAGTCTCGTTAAGAAAATCCGGGGGAAAATGTCAGTGAGATTCAAGAAAAGACAAAAAGACTACAATATAATATAATAATCAAGAAGATTAAATAAAAATTGTTGTTAGAGGAAAAGAAAAAAAATTGTTGAATCTGAGGAGAATTTAAATTGTATTTATACAGTTGATAGCTGAGAAGAAAACGTAGAATTAAATGGTGATTTTGATATTTCTGATTTGAAGATGAGCAAAAAGTGGAAAACCATCAGTGAGTAAAGACCCAAAAAGCAACTCACTCCTTTTTGCAGAGGGGACGCATCACAGATTACGCAGAAAACACAGCGAGAAATGAAATATTAAAGAAAAAGACCCAGAAACCGGAGGGATTGACCCAGTGATCTAATGGCCACTGCTTGCACGAGCAATACAGCGCTCCAGTTGAGACTCAAACCCAGGCCCCGGCAAGCAGCCAATCAGCGACGTCGAAAAGGTGCAAATGCTCTCAGAGCTGATACAAAGCCAGGCTGCATGTGTGCAGATGCGTCTAATCGTGAGCGTACGCACAGTGCTGTGCGCAGATTTCCCGGCTGGGATCAGCTCGGAGTGAGCTCACGTGCTTCCTGGGGGATTCTTTCTCGAGGATTTTGTGGAGTGGATGGGGACATTAAGATTGTGTTGAGAGCGTGCTTATTCTGCTCTGATTCTGCTGGGATGTCCACGTAGACTCGAACTTAGATTCCAGCCTGTTATTATCTGGACGCGCTGAGCGGCGGGGTGCTGCAAAGCTCTTGTTTCTCCCCCACAATTTTTCTATCTTGAAGCCTGAAATATCACAGACACCTGACGGAAGCCTGGCTGGTGCTTGACTGATATTTCTTCAGCTGTGATCAAATCACGAAGCTTTTCCAACTGGACTAGATATTGATCTGGCAATACTGGTATCGAATTATTCGCATCAAAATATTTGTTCAAATACCATTTCTTCTTGTTTTCCCCATGTTTTTCTTTGATCTGAAAAACTCTAATCACTCTGCTGATGCCAGTTTGCCCAGCACTTGAACGTCCCTCCTCAAAAAAGAAATGAAGAGGTATATGATATCACAGACAAGTAATCAAATAATACTCAGATCCACTTGCAAAATACGTGCTCTTGTACTACGCTTAACCAAATAATTGTTTCATTTCAATTGCAAAACCATAATGTAAAAACTTTTTGTCTCTCAAGAGGATATTCAATTTCTTATCCGACATACCCTCAACTTTCAAGCGACAAATTCACCATCTCGCTCTTCTTTTTTCACGAATATATTGCTTTAAATTCCATTGGTTTATCATTAAAATCAATTTTTTCCAATTTGTTCAAACTTACTTTTCCTCTACTCTTTGTTGTTTTCCATTTTGCTTCTAATTTATCGACTTATTCCCAGCTTGCTACCGAACTTTTTTTCAGCTTTTTCCTTCTTTTCCACTGTTCGCTAAAGCCCCTGCCTGCTCTTCCTTTTTTTCCCGGGCTCGGCCAAACTTCCAACCAATCACGGTGTTTTCCTCCACATATTATTTTTATTTTACCCCAGATTTGATTTCATTTTCAATAAAATTAAAGTTACCCCAGATAAAATACTCTTTTCAGCTATTTTGCTGATAAGACTTTTTTTTTTTTTCTTCATTTTATTTTTTCTATGATTTTTCAACAATAAAATTTATGATTTGATAATTTTCTTTTTTTCTTAAATTGCTCTGCTTTGTTTTGCCTATTATCTAGTTTTTCTTCAATCTTTTTCAGTTTATTTCTTGTTTCTTGCCCAATAATTTTCATTCACCTGTTCTCTCATTTTTTCTACCCATATTTCTCCTAATAATATTATAAAATATTATTATTTTTTGCTCTATTTCTTATTTTCCTTATATACTAAGCTTGTTCCTTCTTTAATGTTTTCAAAAACAATTTATTAATCTCAATTCAACTAACAAAAATTGATATGTTATAATAACGATTATCAAATTATTATCAAAATTATTATCAAAGTTATTATAAAATTGTTATGATATATGATAATATTAGTTTAAATATAATCTTCTATTCGATATATTATTTTCACTTTTTCACATGAACTTTTATTACAATTACCTCATTTTAATTTGCCGTAATATACTCTTTTTTTTTTTTTCATATCTCATTAGAAATTTACTTATGTAATGGAGTAAATATATAAAGATATTACTCTTGAATCACTTAAAACTCTTTACATATTTGATAATTTTATTATATTGCCATTTGTAATTAATAATTAATAATCAATAATCGATAATTGATAATTGATAATTGATATTTGATATTTGATATTTATTATATTATTATATTATTATATTATTATATTGTTATATTTATTATATTATTATATTATTATATTATTATATTGTTATATTGTTATATTGTTATATTATTATTTTGATTATTTGATTATATTATTATTTGATCATTTGTTTCATAATTTTGTTTGGTTATTTGAATTAAAACTCATTATTTCTAAAACATGCTTTATTAAATTTTATTCGAACTATTTTAAATTATTTTATCTTTTTTTCTATTTTTAATTGTTAATTGTTAATTTTTAATACTTTATCATAACTAATAATATCGATTATAATAACACACGTATCACTTTATTTGAATGGAAAATTGCATCTATTTATACAGTCATCAAAACGATTCCTTTCTTTGCTAATGACTCATGACTTAACCATTTCAGCCATTTTACTCAATTCTCCTGCATGTATTAAAAAGAACTTTAGAGATTTATTCTCGTTAAAGTAATTCCTCAATCAATCTCTGAAATTCTAAAAATCAAACACTGTTTTCTTAGCTGTTTCTTTCTTCCTATTTGAAATTGAATCATTTGACTCAATTTGTTACCAAACATGGCCCGCTCTGAAAAGGAGATATGGAACAGAAATTATCACCAACACCAATAGCAACATCATTTTAATCCCAAACTCCAACCAAATCAAACTCCATTCTCCCTTTCATTCGTATTTATTTATTTATTTATTCATTTATTTATTTATTCATTTATTTATTTATTAATTAATTCCCTACTACTTGGTCAACTGATGTCTTATATTGTAACTGATCCCTCTCCTTCGTTTATCCGCAATAACTATCGAAGAGCTTCAAATGCAAGACAGTATAAGCTAAGAGTAATTGCCCAAATAGTAGATTGTGTTTATGATAATCTTTCTTATTACAACAATGTAAACAATAATAGCAATATCAATAACAATAAAAATAACAATAATAATAACAAACCATTGATCGAGACCGGATTTCAGGATTTAGAAAGCATTTTCATTAAAATTGGTTCAATCCCAACTTTTTCATCACATATTACTGACAATGATGACGATTATCTTGTATTTAAAATCAATGACGATTTAATTGAAAATTTATTAGAAAGAGATTCACATTCCACTTCGGAAAGCGAATTGTTTCAAATTGGCTCAATAATTGAACTTGTCGTGTTATATAATGGAGATATCAACGACTTGAATTTAATTCAAATTTCAAATTTAAATGGTGATTATAGATTGTTGAATAATTTGAAAAACACTGAAATTTTAAAAGCAATGTCAAGTAAATTGTCATCGTTAAATTGAACTGAGTAAAATGATATGGATTGCGTTCAATATAAATCAATAAGCAATAAAATTAATTTTGAAAAAAAAATTTAATGTAATAATTTAGTACAACTTCTACAGATGTCAAATGATTATAGGAAACTTTAAAATAAAAAGAGAAAAAAAAAAGAAAACAGGAAAGAGAAGGGATATCAAAATATATCGTATTAAATCATATTTGTGGTCAGATTAATTTTGAATTATTTTTTTTTATGAAATTTTATGAAATAATTGAATTAAAATTTATAGAATACATATAAAACAATTTTTTCAAAAAAAAGAGTAAATTAAAAGGCCAATTTAACGAAAAACCATTTATTTTTACCAGTTTGATATCTTTCTTCAAATACTTTTTTGACAACTTTTTTGGCTTCTTCTTTTTTCGAAGGTTCAGTGAAAGTTTCAGTGGTGAGATTGGATTTGAAGTTTTCAACGTCCAAAGTATAACGAGTTGGCATGAGATGGTTGTAGTTTATAGCTTTGATAAATGGTTTAATTTTTGATCTTTTAGCAATTTTTTTAGAACCCATAGACTTGGTTACCTTTAATGGGTATCTTTCAATACCAGCAACAATAGCATGAGGGAATTGATGAGCTTTTGAGCCATCGTCGTATTGTCTAACGATTACGACTTTTTTACCGGCATAACGACCACGAGTAATAATAGCTAAAGATGAATAATTAGTAAAGTGTCATATTTGAAAGTAGAAAAAAAAACACCAATTAAGTTTGTATTGGTTATATTGAGATTCCGGTTAAATAGCAGTAAACAACTCTATGAGATTTAAAAAGAAAAAAGAAAAAAAAATTGCGAGGGATTCCCTTTATGTTAGAATAGTTAAAGTTATTTTTTTTCTTCTAAAATATACAAAAATGTCCAAAGTGTATGAATTGAGTAAATAGCACTTCTCTCTTATACTTTAAAAAATAAGTTAATAAAGTTATTTGGGATTAAAATTTTCTGCTATGAATTTTTTTAAATTTAGTCATATAATGGGATTTCAGTGACAGATTAAACAAAAATATTACGACATTTAAAGATATTTCATTGGGAATTTGACTGAATTTAAATATCGTTTTACCAATTTTTTTATTTTTTTGTTCTTAATTAAGAGACCAAGGAATATGACAGTGTGTTTCCATAATTAAAAACTAAAATTACAGATAAAGGGCAAATCAGTGATTGCTGATTGAGACAAGAGATAATATTGTAGAGTTGCAGGTTGTTGTTGGCTTGGGATCTAGTCATAGTAAGCAAACTATTGGAATAATTGAAAGATTTGTGTTGGATTTAGACATTGGATATTGGAGGTTTACTGCTATTAATGAAAATTCTATTGCTGTGTGCGATTCATGGGTGGTGGGGATAAAGTACTTACCAACTTTGCCTGATTTAATAAATTTGACCATTTTTAATATTATGTTTGATTTCAATTACTTGATTATTATTTTGCACTTTTTTTTCCCTAAGCAAAGTTTCGAGAATATATCAATATATTGTTCACTGATATTGGCTTCACCATACTATTCACAACAGACGAAATTTTTCCAGCACCATAGAAATAGAGCACGTGACGGTATTACCTGATGGAGAACCTTGGATATTTGCCCAAACTGGATTACGCACCTGAAAACGATTGAAAAGTTTGGAAAATGTTACCCGGCTAACACAACGGTCACAGCAAAAGTTGTTTTGGGACAGAATAACAAGTCATATGCTGATATGTAGGGCTCTATTAGTACACATTAAAGCCCTATACTATTGTTACGTAAGATGCGATCAAGAGTGCAGCGCAGATCCAGCATCGCGGGAGAAATGAAAGCGAAAGCAGAAGCTGGAAGGAATATGTGAATTTGACATTTTTCAGGGGAAGGATAAAAATGCACGAATATTCCCTTGAACAGGTCCAACAATGTTGCAAACCGACCGATATTCCAGACGGGAAATAGTCTGATACAAATCATACCGAATTTACTGGCTGAAGAGAGTCTGGAAGGAATAGTCCGAGCTCGGAAAAGCTCGCTCTGTTCTCTTTTCCTTCAAGTTTTGACACTTTTCCCTCCAGGACCTCTCCATTTCGGCTTTCTGGGTAAGATCACATTTGTTCCCTGCGCAACCTGGAGCGGTCCACAGATCACCACTTGGGCTGGGAAAAGAAAACCGATGTGTGCATGGACCTCAGCGCAGGCGTGAGAAATATGGCGAGACTGCGCTTGTGCAACAAGCGGTCAAATGAAAAGATTGCTATTTGTAACAAAAGATGACAGTGCAACGACAACTGGCAACAAGCTCAGTGGGCCTCCTATGGACTCCCTATAGCCGGCCAGCACTGCGCTTACATACTATGGGCGTGTGATTGGTGGGCTCTTGTCCAGCTCAGGAACAGGAGCAGCGCAGGCTAAGCGCAGCGTGGCCCGCAACGCAGGAGGCTGCCTGCGAGCCGCCAAACACGCAAAGTTCCCCATGCGCCGCCCAGCTCAGGGCCCTGTTGTGTATGGGAGTACTGCAAAATCTTCGGATTTCGACTGTTTTTTTTCCTGGGCCCGCTGGGTTTTGGTGAGAGATGACTTTTATCTCCAGCATCTTTCGTTGCTCTTATTGTTCGATCTTCTAGCTTTTCTGTCGAGTGAGAGCTTCAATTTGTCCGCAACTGCATTTGTTGCACTCTTTTGGGGACTCGATCTCGATGCAATCTCAATTACGACTTGCGTCTTTCTCCAATGATCCAATTGTTATATATAACCCATATCTAATCCTCCTGCTCTGCTTGTTCTCTCGTCTTTTTCTATCCCATCCTCTTTTTTTTTCTCTTTCTCGATCCAAAGCAGTAAAGGCCTTTAATGACCCCAGGTGCTCTTTATTTCTTATAATTTTACTTATATCTGGAAACTAAGCTACAATCTCGATTACCATCGATCAGATCCCATTTATTCATCATCTTGACTGACAAACGAGTAAACAGTCTTGCACTTATATTATAATATACTCTAATATAATCCAATTCGATCCAATTCAACTGTATTCATTGAATCCAAATTCAATCCAATTCCGCCATAATTAATTATATTTCATTATATTACAACAACACAATATCAGAATAATATCCCACAATGTTATCTGCTCGCTCAATCTTATCCAAGAGTATCAACCGTACCTCTTTAGCTTCCTCCTCAATTCGTGGGTTAGCTACTGCTTCCTCTTCTCTAACTCCCGACTCAAAGGTTCACATGAACTTGTTGGAATCTCACTCCTTCATAAATTATAAGAAAAACTTGGAAAACGTTAAAATTGTCCAAGAAAGATTAAAGAGACCTTTAACTTATGCTGAAAAACTATTATACGGTCATTTAGACAATCCACACGAACAAGAAATCGAAAGAGGTGTTTCTTATTTGCAACTTAGACCAGACAGAGTCGCTTGTCAAGATGCTACTGCTCAAATGGCTATCTTGCAATTCATGTCTGCCAACATGGACCAAGTTCAAACTCCATCCACTGTCCACTGTGATCATTTGATTCAAGCTCAAGTCGGTGGTCCAAAGGATTTAGCTAGAGCCTGTGACTTGAACAAGGAAGTCTACGACTTCTTAGCTACTGCTTGTGCCAAATATAACATTGGTTTCTGGAAACCAGGTTCTGGTATTATCCATCAAATCATCTTGGAAAACTACGCCTTCCCAGGTGCCTTGTTAATTGGTTGTGATTCCCACACTCCAAACGCCGGTGGTTTAGGTCAATTAGCTATTGGTGTTGGTGGTGCTGATGCTGTCGATGTCATGGCTGGTTTGCCATGGGAAT
>JAKTTS010000212.1:0-24866 GCA_030560485.1 Ascoidea tarda (nom. inval.) | reverse complement strand
TATTATTACTATTATTATTATTATTATTATTATTACTATTGTTATTATTGTTATTATTATTACTACCATTATTATTATTATTGTTATTGTTATTATTATTGTTATTGTTATTATTATTATTATTATTATTATTATTATTATTACTACCATTATTACTACCATTATTACTACCATTATTACTACTATTATTATTACTATTATTATTATTATTACTACTATTATTATTACTATTATTATTATTATTATTATTATTACTATTATTAATGTTAGTGAGGTTGTTAATATTGTTGTTGTTATTACTGATAGTGTTATTGGCTGTGGGTGTATTTATGTTAGATATGTTGTTAATATTATTAATACTGTGTAAATTATTGATATTGTTGATTCCATTTAAATTATTCATGTTGCTTAAATTACCCATATTGTTTAAGTTGTTAATATTATTAATATGACCGATATTATTAATATTATTAAGATTATTAAGGTTGTTAAGGTTATTGTTTAAATTGTTCATATTATTTAGATTTAGGTTATTCAAGTTATTCAAATTATTCAAGTTATTCAAGTTATTCAAGTTATTCAAGTTATTCAAGTTATTAATATTGTTGTTTAGGCCACTTAAGTTGATATTTAAGTTTTTCATGTTGCTCAAGTTGTTCATGTTGTTTATATTGTTTATGTTGTTATTGTTTGAATTTAGTAGCGAATTGATTGAGATATTTGAGGAAATCTGGTTATTCATCAGATTGTTTAACTGGCCATTGAGTTGGCCATTAAGTTGGTTGTTTAGCTGATTCGTGATTGAGTTGTTTTGATTGATAGCCGAGTTTGAGGTTTGCTGTTGTTGTTGCTGTTGCAATTGTTGTAGCAACTGAGCATTTGTGGGAGTATTGATGTTGCTGTTGAGTTGGTATAAATTGGGGGAAATAACCAGTTGCTGGTTTTGGTTTTGGGATTGGGATTGTTGGAGTTGTTGCTGTTGGTATAGAGGATTGTTAATGATAGAAGAGTCGTTGATTTGCTGTTGTCGTTGATGTTGCAAAAACAAGTCATTGGCAGACTGGGGCTGTTGCTGTTGCTGGTTTTGCTGCGGCAGATTCGATTGTAACGAGATGTATCTGTTCTGGAGGTTAATAGGCTGTTGGCCCTGGACCTGCTGGTACTTCGAGGCGATGTTCATCTTCCAAATAGATGTGCTAGAGTATCAAATGATGTTCTTTCTGCTGGCTTCAGTTAAGTCGTCTTTTCCTTCTTCCTCCACGACCCAAAGAGCTTCACAACGACTGTGGAAACGTCAGAAAGTGACTGAATCTGAGCTGCAAAAGAAAGGAGCTTCTTTGGAGGCAAAGAAAACGTGACATGCACGTTTCAGACCCCGGCCTGCCCTGACCTCCTCAGACCTCGTCCCGAATACCTGAGTACGTGTTGCTTTAAGTCGTGTAGCTGTAGTTTAATGCAGTGTGACGTGTATTTCAGCCGCAGCCGTGTTTTGATCGTGGTTCCGTCTACGGTATTATCGTATTTGATTGTATTTCGCAACAACGCTTCGTCTGGGGCTGATTGTGTAGAATAATTTCTATAATAAAGGTTCAAAATGAGGAGGAATGAAGTTTTTTTTCCTGTTTGGTTGGTCTTCGTTGGACTCTTGACTGTTGCTGTTGTGCATTTCCACATCCTCCTCTCCATCGCTTTTGTAGTACTTGTAGTCGTTTTGTTGTTTGTAGTATACACTGTGCCTGTTAGAATTCCTCTCTTCTGGGCTGTTATTAAAGGGGTATTTAGAATTCATATCTGTCATTGAAGAGTAAGTCTCTGGGTTTTTATCATGGCTAGTTTCTGTTTGATTATATAAACCAATATTAATATTTGCGTTAATCTTGCTGATGCTACCATTACTTCCGCTATTATTGCTGCCATTGTTCTTTTTGATAGAAATATCACAATCTTCTGTCAGTTCATGGCTAGTATTATTGTTAGGGTAAAACAATTCAAATTCAACATTCCCGTGTTTCTTGAAACTTTTTTCAACTTCAAAATCATTATTTAATAATCTTCCTTCACAATTCAAGTCTCTTAATTTCAATTCTTTTTCTTTAATATGAAATGCGCTACTACCGTTTTTAAGAATCTCAAACAATGTGGGAGTGGCAGAATTTAAATATTTAAAGCTGAAATAAATCACTTTATTGAAAAATTTTAACGACACTAACTTAGTGAATGGTGTTTTTAAACTTGATAATGTAAATGCTAACGAATTCAAGGCTTTTTCCTCTTCTACATTAGATGAAATCTTTTTTTTTTTTTCATTTATCATTTCTGAACTATTACTCAAAAAATTTGGAATAGTAATAGATTTTTTCTCATTATCAGAAATTTCAATATTTTCAATATTTTCAATATTTTCAGTGTTTTCAGTGTTTTCAGTGTTTTCAGTATTTCCAGTATTTTCAATATCATTAGCATCGCTGGTTCTAGTAGTGATTTGAGCATCTTTGTCTTGATTAATGGTAGATAATTTGGAATCATTATCATCATCATAATAATATGATTTATTGTGATTATTATTTGATATTAATGGGAAGTCCCGAATTATAATTTCATGGAAGATTTCACCAAATGGTTTTAATATACAGTCAAATCCAAAATCCTTAATTGAGGCTCCGATTAATTGATATAAGGAAGATGAAGCAATAGAATCTGGCAAAACTTGAATATCGGGACTCTTATCTAAAGTTCTTATTAGCTTTGCCAATTGGTAGTCAGAAGTTAGTTTTAATCTAATATACTCGATTGAAGACAAGCTTATACCGGTGAAATATCTCTCTAAAATGAAAGAGATTACAATTGGAATTACACTTTTTCCTATAAAAGTGAGATTTTCTGAATATTTTGTTGTTGAATCCAAGCAAGTTTTTGATTTTTGGAAAATCGATAACAATTGAATTCTGGCAGATGCAGCAGTCAAGGAAATTTTTCCGGCGGATTCTAGTGAAGAAATCGAAGGCAATTTCAAGTTTTTGTTTTTATTTTTATTTACGCTCATACTCATGCCCATGTTCATGTTCATATTCATGTTCATGCCCATGTCTATATCCATATTTTTGTTTCTATTTCTATTCCTGTGCCTATTTCTATTTATATTCAAATGTATATTTCTATCTCTATCTGTATTTATATACAAGTTTTTATAATGATCAAAATGATTTTTGTTGTGATCGTAAACATGGTTATGGTTATGGTTATGGTTATGGTTATGGTTATGGTTATGATTATGATTATTATGAAAGAAGGTAGGAGAGTTTATGGGATGGTTTGAATTGAGTGAAGGGAAATTGTTACTATTGTTGTTAGTGTTTAATGAGATGATTGGATTTAATTGAGGATTAATAATAGAGTTTATTGTCCTTTTTGACAAGTCTTCACTGGAAAAATTTCTTTTTTTTGAGTAAGTTTCATTGGAATAGTCTGTGGAAGAAGAGAGATCAGTGAGTTTGGTGAATTCAGATAAGAAGGATGGTTTTCTTTTTAAAGAGTTGTTTTCTAATTCATGGTTAAAAAGGTTGGTGTTAGGGTTAGTATTTGAATTTGAATTAATGATACTGTCAGGATTAATAATATGACTTGAGTTGGTAGTGAGATTGGAACTGAGATTGGAACTGGTATTAGCTGTAGTGAAATTTGAAGTGGAATTTGTAGTAGTGGTAGAATTGGAAAGATTTGATAAATGGGGTAACTGAGGCAACTGAGGCAACTGAGGCAACTGAGGCAAATTAGATAAGTTTGGACTGTTAGATAAGTTCAGGCTGTTAGAGATATCAGATAAAGCTATTGGAGAGATTGAGTTTTGATTCGGATTATCATTATTCATATGGTTATTATGATTTAGATGATCATTATGATTAATAAGATTGATATTATTACTTGCATTAATATTATTATTATTGTTATTATCAATATTATTATCAATATTATTATCAATATTATTATTATTATTATTATTATTGAGTTTGATTTTTTTATGTTTTGATTTTGATTTTGATTTTAGTTTTGATTTCAACTTTAGTTTATTTTCGATTGTATTATTATTGATTAGTATGAAATTATTGTTGATAAATTTACTTTTATTATTTCTGTTAGTGTAATTACCGTTATTAGTTATTTTAATGTTAAAATTGTTGACATTATTGTTAGTGTTATTGTTAATGTAATTATTATTATTATAATCATCATCATTGTTGTTAATAAAGGATTTAAATTTTGAAGATCTCTTTCTATTTCTTCGAACACTTTGAATTGCAGCTCTTACTAGCTTATCAAATAGATCTAGATTTGATAGATCGTAATTAAACTCAATTCGTAAAGTGTTTGCTACTTTTTTAATGTCGTTGTCCTGCTCGGAAGCCTTTTTGGAGGATAAATCAAGAGAATCTATCAATTCTAATCTTCTTGCAGAGAATCGTTTCCATAGTCTATCATCATTAAATTTTAGCTCGTCTCTTATTCTTTTGGTTATACCGATTTTCGAGGCGTCGTTATCGTTGTTGTGAATATGTCTATAAGTACTATTGGCAAGGGTATTGCTGAAAGTGTTATCGCAAACACCTTGGACGTTGGGAACAGGAAGGGCATCAAGAGAATTGGGCTGAATAGGTATATAGTTCATATTGGAAGATGTAGTTGGTTTGAGTATTTGTGTCTATATTGAAGTCTAATTTGTGGTTGTGTAGAAAAAAAAAGGGGAGACAAACAACAGCAAAAACATTTTTGGGCTTATAGGGTATCGTGAAGGTAAAAAAATGGTGATTGTGGAATGGTTTGGTTTGGAGGAAAGAATATTTGAATGGTGATGGTATATTTTCTTATTCTTTTGCAGATCAGCTCCAGCGCTGTGGAGTTATAATCTCGAGCCCAGAAATCCACCGCTGAGGTAGTGAGTCACATGTGCAAAGCGAAACAGTGGCCAATTCGGTGTGCTCTGAGTCACGGTCTTTTGTGAGCTGTGATTGGCCAGAGCAGATGTCGTTTTGGGCGGTCTGACTCACATGACTGAGAGTCATCACACTGCATCACACTGCATTAGAACTAGGTGCTATTACCTCACAATGCTGCTTTTCACATTTACCAACATGAACAGACACCAACTCTGACTCAGCGCTGATACTTTGTGATCACGTGCATGTACCGAAAAACGCGCTCCAGATTCCTGCGCACATTGGCGTCATCCAGCTTTCTTTGCCTCTGTATGCGGACGCGCTTGCTATCTCCGCGGGCCAACGCTGGATGACGACATGGAGCTATCATCGCTTTCAAACAATAGAACGGGAAGGTGCTCACTCAGACCCTGCAAGAGTGGGTGCTTTTTCGATGACGTTGCACGCGGGCTGGGTTAATGGCAGGCATGTCGTGGTGGCTCAGCGGTTGACCCCCGCACGCTTACAACACGCAGCCGGAAAACGGGTCTTTTGCGGCGGGGCCGAAGCCCAGAAAAGTATAAATAACTCTTACTTTCCTTTTCTTTTTTCCCTTTTTTCTGTTTTCTTCCTGTTTAGCCATTTTTCATTATATCTGTTTTATCCCACTCTATCTCGTCCTCTCTTCTGTTGGTCCTGTTGTGTTCTCTCTTTGTTATATCCCATCTTCTATCATAGCTTCATTATATCCACTTCAGGCTCACACATATCTCATTCTTATATATCGGTTTCTATCTTGAGTCTCTCAGATCTCGTCCTCGACTTATTCTCCAGATATCCACATCCCATAATTATACATGTTATAATATTCTCTCAATAAGCCCCATCTTTCTATTTTTGTTTTATCCATTCCTTTTTGTCTTGTTGTATTTCTTCCTCCTTTTTATAGTATAAAACTGCAATACCATTGTATTATATTATATTCTACTATATTATATCACCAGCCATTAATTCTCTTTTATTCATCGTCTCAATACTTCCAATACTTCCAATACTTCCAATACTTCCAATACACCACAAATGTCTTTCACTCTGCTGACAAAACTATTCTTTTTGTTTCTATGGAATGTCTGCCTTCAATCCACTTTCGCTTTGGCTTCAGTGCTCCCACTACCCACTTTGTTATTAGGCTCCACCAATGGCCAAGTTCTATATTCAAACATGAAATTCGGCTCCAACAATCAGTATATCAGATTAAGAATAGATTTAACTCAACCCAATGCCTGGGTCTTCGATAACAGCCATTACAACATTTGTGAATCTTTATCAACCACCTCAACTTCAACCTCATCTTTTCAGTCAACTCTAATAACTTCCCTAGTAAATTCTCAATCTCCAACCCAAACTACCTCTTCTTCCTCCACATCTCAATCGGTTTCCCCACCCTGTATCAATCACCCCGGTGGTTTAGATATATCAAACTCTTCTTTCTTCAACTATGTAAGCCAGTATTACAATTCAACCGATGAATCATATAACGATTATTCTTACACCTTTCAATCTTTTATGGCTCTCAACAGTGTGACGTATAACGGTAAATTGGCAACTGATATCATGAACTTCCCCTACATAATACCTACGTCGGATAACTATGATAACAATGATGACGATGATAATAGCAACGACGACAACAACAACAACAGTGATAATAACAGAAACTCTAGCACCGATACTTCAAGCGAAGACACCAACCGAGTCTTTGGTGTCTCCATCAATAACCAAGAGAAAAACTCGTATTCTTCAAATGACTTCCTATTCCTATTGTCAAATTATTCAACTGTAAGAACCGCAGGTTTAGGCCTAAGTGCCCCTTATTCAAACCAGTTTTCTTTGAAAGATAACCAACTACTAAATAATTCCCCAAACCCTTATTTCATCAACTACTTAAAATCCTCAAATTTAATCAATTCTTCCTCCTTCTCCCTACTCTATAACAGCTTTGAGTCAATCACCACCGACGAGGACAATGATGATCAGAATAACAACAACTCACTAATCTTCAACTCAAATGATACTTTTATAACGAAATATAACAAAAGAAGATCCATCTTCAGCTCAACAAATTCTGGCCTACTAATCCTCGGCGGTTATAATAAAAACCTATTCACAGGTGACTTAATCTCCTTTAACTTCATTCCATACATCGGCTGTCTTTATGATAACAAAAATAACCAATACAACGACAATGACCAAAACTATTTGGCTGACTCAAACTTGCCCATCTTGCCCTTGACTGGAATGTCCGTAACAAACGATGATAACACTTCCTTCTGGATCTCAAATGAAAACTTCCTTTCTCCTGTAGTACTAGACTCAAGAGTCCTCTATAATTATTTACCGATAGAACTAATCATCCAATTAGCTATCCAATTAGATGCATACTACGTTTTTGACTCCTTAAATAATTACGAATGGCTAGTGGAATGTTCCGTTGGTGATATCAATGCAACTGTGGATTTCATCTTTGGAAACTTGACCATAAAAATCCCAATCTATGAATTAATTGAACCTGCCTATGATTCATCTTCCGGTAACATTCTAACTTTTAGTTCAACTAATCAACAAGCTTGTTCTTTAAAATTTAGACCTTCATATGAAAGTGGCTACTCAATCCTAGGTGTCCCCTTTCTAAAATATATTTACTTGGTAGTAGACCAAGAAAATCATCAACTAGCCATGGCCCAATCAAAATCAAACATAGATTCCCTAATATCAAACTTGGATTATGAATCAAATATAAACCAAATGGTTAGCATCAATTCAACCTCAAATCAAATCTTAATACCTTTTGCCAAAAATAATAACATAACCGCTTATGACTCATCTTTAAGCTCAACTGCTGATTTTTATAACCAATTAACTCTAACTGTTCAAAACGTAACTTCTCCTGGTGCTGTTTCTGTCAAATACGGTGATGAAGTCGTTAGCATAGTCAATGGCCAAATCTTCACTCAAGGTGAAAATCCTTCTTCTGATTCAAATCCTCTGACAACAGTAAATACCTCCGAAACTTCTTCAAATTTAGCAATAAACCATACTTATGATAAAGATAATAATATTTTCCTATACATGATAATATCCTCATTGTCATTATTTATAAGTTTTATCTTATAAATTTAATTAAAAAGAAATTATATCCAATTTATATTGAAATTGTATTAAAATTATATCCAAATCAAATTCATTTTTTTCCTTTTAATTTTATTTTTACGAAAAACTGGTTTTTTCATAAATAATAATAATAATAGAACTAATAAAAATTATTAAAAATTATTAAAAATTATTATAATAATAATAATACTGTCTTTTATATTTTTTATTATTTTATTATTTTATGTTTTTTTGTTTTTTTTTGGTCTTGCTTGTTTTATTTAATACATTAAAGATCTGTAATTTACTTCTTATATTATACTTTTTTTTTCTTTTGTTTATTTTTTTCCTTATTTTTGCATATTATGATTTCACTTATGAAACCATGTCTATCATCTATATAAGTAGAATATTTTTTTTCTATAAAATTTCTTACTATCAAGCTCTTCTTTTTCAAGTTTCTACAAATTATTTTTTTTCTTAGTTATCGTTTTCTATTTTTCATTTAGTTGTCTAGTTATTTCTGTTTACAATTACGCTTGTTTTTCCATTTCTAATCATTGTTTTTATTTTAATAATTAATGACATGAATAAAATAAAAGTAACTCAGATAGATTGATATAATATGTGTATATTATCTAATCAAAAAGCACGCGCAATGAGAGGGAAAAAGCAAAGTGCTCGCCTCAATTTCCCATTTGTTTTAATTCTGATATGCAATGTTCTTATAAACGTAAAGAAATAAAACTGATTGATAATAAGTATTAGTAATTCTCAATTCAAAAATGAGATACAAGTTGAAACGCTTAAACGATATAAATTGAATTAGATTGGCCTGGGTAATGAATAAAGTAACGAAAACAAGCCTATTTATATTCAATTCAAGTTATCTTTAGAAATTGATTAATAATTAATATAACCTTTGATAGAGTCATTGTCTTTAAGAAAAATGTTGCTTCAAGATCAGGTTTATAAACCAAAAATTGGAGTGTTCGGCACTAATGGCCAATTAGGTGCACCAATTATTAAGACATTCACATCAGAACAATTCCAAAGTAGATTCAATCTACCTATTGTTGCAATCACCAGAGATAAATCCCAATATGAAGATAATAATTTGGTTATATATAAAAAAGCTGATATAGTCAAGGACCCTGATTCGTTTACTAAAGTGTTAAAGGGATTGGATGTTTTGATCAATGTTGCTAGCACTAATTTGCCCTTGAATAAGATATTGACTAGTATCATTCAAGTTGGAACAATCAAATTATATATTCCATCACAATTCGGATTAGATATTCAAAAAGTTCAAGATTATTTGCCAATTTTTAAATTCAAAATGGATCATTCAAATGAATCAAGATCGTTAGGAATTAAGACAGTTGACATGATTACACCCTTATTTGCAGTTCCAAATGGGTATCTTTATGAATGGATTGACTTTCTAAACTATGATCCTAAAAAAAATGTTTCAACCTTAGTTGGAAATCCCGATTTAAAATTTTCAATTACAAAATTAGATGATATAGCAAAATCATTGGTTACAATAGTCACTAAAAAGCCTAATGAATTACCTGACTCAATTAGGATCTATTCAGACTTGGTATCGCAGGAAACGATATTGAAGCGATATGAAGAAACCCATAATCTTGAGATCAAAAGAGAATACATTTCAAAAGACAAAGCATTGAAAAAAGCACAAGATCTTCTAAGTAAGGGTTTCAGCTGGGACGATTTCTTCTTCTTTTTGCAAGTCATCGCTTCACAGGGACCAGACAGAGGATTAGCCTTTTCAAAGGACGACAGGGAGTTGGTAAATCCCAAGGAAACAGTCTTCCATTGGAGCAGCTTTTAATCAATTTTATTAATAAAGAGCAAATATATAACTGGTAAAAAGTATATAAGTTAAAGAGAATATAGTTTTTAGTATAAAAACAGCAAAAAAGAACTCCTCATCAGGGGCTCGAACCCTGGACATTTCGGTTGCTTTCGAAACTACATGCGTCCCTAAAAGCCGAACGCTCTACCGACTGAGCTAATGGGGATGAGTTCTTATCTTTAGAAATAACTCAGTTTGTTTTATAAGCTTACATTGGTACCAAAATGACCAAAATCAAAAAACGATGAACCATCCAATTATTTTTTTATATTTCTTATTCTAATTCATTCGTCCTTGATGTGAGTTTTCTTCCCTCTAGGGTTTTCTCACATCCTTGGTAAAATTACAGGGACAGTTTTCGTAGTTTTATATACCGCTACTATATAGGTCTTCGAGTCCCACACGGCTGGCTCGCGGTCACGGAATATTAATAATAATTGGTAGCAAAATCTGATGATGTTAGTAATTACTGTATGAAAAGTTTCTATATGAAAAGTTTCTATATGAAATAAAAGTAGTTACATTCCAGCAATCAAATACAAGAACTGATCACCAAAATTTGCTTAGGTGAACTTTCCTAGAGCTCACAGTTCAATGGCCTAGGCCCAATTTAACTATTCTTTGAATTGTCTTTTTGGTAATTAGAATTTGAAATTTGAATATAATATGCAAATTATATATATCTTATCAATAATTCTTTTAATTGTGATAAATTTTCAAGATTTTCAATTTTTTCAATCTTATTGCAATTTAAATATAATCTTTCCAGGTTTGTTGGTTTTCCACATCCTTCAATCTTGGTAATACAATTGACCAGTAAAATGAGTGTTCTTTTGATCACGTGAAACATCACATGTAGCCTCGGAAATGGCATTTAAGCTTTGCTCCTTTGGTCATGTGATAATTTGCTCAACCACTCCGGTTTTTCTTTTTACTGACAAAGAAACGAAAAGTTAATGAATTGCAAGACTTGATGACAAAAAAATGTCTTTGTTTGACTTGTTTAAATTGTTCAGCACTTGGAAATTGTCCCCAACTATCTTTACACTGTTTTGCCATGGTCCATTGCTCAAAATATATAATTGAGAAGATCCAACTGCGTTTTGTTAAAAATAGTTACAATAAACTCTGGTAACAAATATATCGCGCTTATCTTTTAAATTGATTCTTTATATTCGTTATCCTAAGCTATCCCATAATATTATCAATGTCTTTTAAACCAAAAATTGCCGTCTTTGGTACCAATGGGCTACTAGGAAAACCTGTCTTAGAAGCATTGACCTCTTCAACTTTCTCAAAATACTTTTCTTTCCCAATTGTTGCAATTACAAGAGACAAATCAAAATTTACATCTACAAATTTAATCGAATTCAGAGAGGCTAATCTTGATCAATCAAACGACTCATTCACTCAAGCTTTAAAAGATGTTGACGTTTTGATTAATGTAGCAAGCTTGGATATTCAACTCAACACTCTATTAGGTGCCATAGTCAAATCTTCTTCTGTCAAACTATACATTCCAACTCAATTTGGTATGGAACTAACTAAAATTCAAGATTATTTGCCCATTATTGATATCAAAATTAAACACAGCGAAAAATCTAGAAAATTAGGAATTAAAACAGTCGATATCTCAACTGGATTATTCGCAGTCCCTGGCTCATTTCTATATGAATGGTTAGGTGCTGTTGGTTACTCAAGAGATGATAACGTTGCTACTATCATTGGTGATCCCAATTTAAAATTCGCAATCTCAAAATTGGAAGATATAGGAAAATCTGTCGCCTCAATTGTCTCCAAAGATCCTAACACTTTACCTGATTCAGTTAGAATTTACTCTGATCTAGTCTCCCAAGAGCAAGTTCTTGAACGATATGAAAGATCGCATAATATTAAAATTAATCGCCAATATATTACAAAACAACAAGGCCTAGAAAAGGCACAAGATACTCTCAAAAATGGGTTTAATATTAAAGATTTCTTTTTCTATTTACAAGTCGTTGCCTCTCAAGGCATCGACAAAGGTTTATCCTTTTCTTCTGATGAAAGAGATTTTGTTAATCCAAATGAATCTTTATTTGACTGGGGAAATTTTTAATTTAACTTCAATTATGCCTCGACTAATTTCCAGCAATTTAAATACGTGAATTAAATATAATATTAGTACCTTTTTGTCTACGTTTTAAAAATCACTTCTGTTAATTTTCTAATTCCAATTGATATTTTAACTATTTTTTATATCTTAAAATAAATGCTATATTCATATATGTTTGCTAATAAAATTCAGATTTAAAAAAAAATAACACGTAAATTCATATCAATAGAAAAAAGCGAAACACGCCAGAAAAGATTAGCCCCCGGCGCTTCCTGCTTCACCGCCATTAGCTTGATAAATTTTCACCATGATAGGATTGACAATTTCTTCCGGTTCCTTCTTCTTGCCACTATGCTCTTTATTTGGAGCGGATTGAGAATTTTCCAATCAGCTAATAGTTTCTTGGGTAGTTTTTGAGATTTTTTCACATTTATCTTCCGAGATCTTTTCTTTAGAATGTGCTTCGTCTAAAGTATTTTTCAAAGAGTAAACATATGATTCCAATCCATTGTTTGAAGCAATTCTTCTTGCTTCTTTTTCATCCTCTTTAAATTTTTTGGCTTCAGATACCATTCTTCCAATATTTTCTTTTGATAATCTGCCTTTATTATTTGTAATTGTAATTTTACCCGATTTAGCAGTGCCCTTTTCAATTGGAAAGGCATTTAAAATACCACTAGCATCAATGTCAAAAGTAACTTCAATTTTAGGAACACCTCTTGGAGCATGTAGAATACCCGATAATTCAAATTTACCCAACAAGATATTATCCCTAGTTCTTGCTCTTTCGCCTTCAAAGACTTGAATCAAGACACTGGTTTGATCATCAGCATATGTCGACAAGATTCCAGGTTTCTTTATTGGAATAATTGAATTTCTTGGGATTGATTTTGTCATAACACCACCTACGGTTTCAATACCCAATGATAATGGAGCGAAATCTAATAGTAGTAATAAACCTCGGGTCTCTAACAAAGTGTACCCAATTAAGATTGCAGCTTGAACTGCTGCGCCATATGCGACAGCTTCATCTGGGTTGATTGATTTATTGAGCTGTTTGTTGCTAAAGAAATCATAGAGAAGTTTTTGAACTTTTGGAATTCTTGTTGAGTCACAACCAAAACGATTTTCTCAGTTTGAAATTTAAGAGTTTTTGCGTTCTTTAACTCTTTCAATGGGTCCTAAAGTTGACCTAAACAAGTCACTGCATAATTTTTCAAATCTCGCTCTGGTAATCGAGGAATAGAAATCAATACCTTTATATAATGAATCAAACTCAACAGTAGCTTGAGCCAAAGAGGATAAAGTTTTCTTTGCTCGTTCGCAAGCAGTTCGAAAACAACGAAATGATCTTTGGGATGCTTTTTTTGAATGTTCTTCTAAATTTTTGAATAAAATGTTGAACCAAGCAGTTATCGAAATCCTCACTATCCAAATGATATCGCCGGCAGTTGCTTTAACTTCATAGATACCCCCATCGATGAATAGCAGGGACACATCGAAAGTTCCACCGCCTAAATCAAAGATGAGAACTTCACGTTCTTTTGAGCCAAAGCCCTTCTTATCTAGGCCGTAAGCAATTGCAGCAGCAGTGGACTCGTTGGTGATTCGCAAGACATTCATGCCTGCAATTATAGCAGCATATTTAGTGGCCTGTCTCTGAGAATCATTGAAATATGCAGGGACAGTGATGACGGCATCCCTCAGTTGTTCCTAAATACGATTCAGCGGTTTCTCTTATTTTGTTCAGAACCATGAAGAAGATTTCTTCAGGGGTGAAAACCTTAACTCTGTCTTTAAATTCGACTTCGATGTTGGGCTTATCGCTCTTTAAAATGATTTGGAATGGAAAGTGTTTCATATCATTTTGAACTCCATCGTCATGAAATTTTCGGTCGATAAGTCGTTTAGCATCAAAAACAGTGTTTTTAAGGCTGATTGCAGCTTGGTTTTTGGCTGCATTGCCAATTAGTTTTTCGTTGTCTGTGAAGGCTGCATAAGAGCCAATGGTTCTGTTACCATGATCGTTTGGAACGATTTCAAGTCTGTCATTAGAGTAATAAACAACACAGGAGTAAGTTGTACCTGAACAATACCAATAGCCTTTGAAATACATTGAAAATTGAAATGAGTTGCAAACAGTTGAGGGATAGCAGAGAAATCGATTTCCATTTTTATGGGTAGAAGTAGTGTATTGCCAGTTGTAAAAGATATTTTAAGCAAGCAATTGTTTAATAAGAGCAATTGAGAATGCATCGTAATTTAAAAAAAAACAAAAGCTAACTGGAAATGCCTCTGAGAAGTTCAATTAAAAAGATGAAAAAGACTGACACGGACAGGAATTGAACCTGCAGCCCTTCGATCGCTGCTCAGAGAACTGGAGTCGAAAGCTCTACCATTGAGCCACCGCATCGATTGTTAGAACTAACGAAGTTTAATAAAATATAGTTGCCTAAAACTCCAGGGCGATGGTTGATATTCGGTTGCTTTTTTGGTAAGAGATGAACAAATTGTGGTGGAGATGAATTCCTCATAGTCTTAGGATTGAGATTAAACTTAATTGTAACATTAGGCTTGAACTTTTGAGTGCAACTTAACGATAAAATGATGTAAGGTAGATGTAGGTTATTATGTAATTGATTTTGCTTTGAAAGTTTACAGTTGAGCCAACAGATGTAAAAGTAGCTAAGTTTGGAAAATTAGCGAGCTAGTTATGAGTATAACCTATAAGACAAACTCAAGGCAGTGAAGGCACGCCACATAAGTTTGGAGAATTGAATTGGGCAATTGAAGTGGAACGAATGGAGAGTGTCTTCTGGTTAATGGATTTCAGTGGAAGTAAATTGTAAAAGTTTCAATCGAGTAAGAGGATGAAAGAAAAATCGAAAGAAATTGAGTTTCCATTAACAGAATTGAATTGAATTGAATTGAATTGAATTGAATTGAATTGGATTGAATTGAATTGGATTGGATTGGATTGGATGAAACGAAAAGAAAGGGGAAGGAAAATTAGGAATGAAAATTCAATTTGGCGAAGGATTCCCAACGAAAATACTGGACCAAATAAATGAAATAAATATGGAAAGAAAAAGGAAAGAATATTTCATTGATAGGGGTGTTTAAGAGTAAAAACATGGGGTTTTCTAAATGATGACTTTTTGTGAATCGGCTTTCGAATAATTGAAATATATTTGAGCAAATCGAGTAAAAGAATAACAGGAATAACCTGAGTGATAATTCATAATAACGATATATCAGTAAATGTAATTTTTTATATCAGGAATAAGAGAGACAGAATAAGAAATGGGCTAACAAAACAAAATGTGTGTCTCCACTTTATATTACGAATTCAAAAAAAAAAAAAAAGAATACACAAATTAATTGAAACATTGTAAAATTTGTGTAAAATTTTTGGAAAAATAAAAAACATTAAGATAAATTAAGATTAAATATAAAGGAAAGTTAGGATGTACTTATGTAATCGTTTAGAAAAATAAGCTCGGAGTGTATTAAATAATAGAATCAAATAGAAAAATGTAAGCAACAATTTCAAGATTAAACTATATTTTATGAAGCCTAATTTTTAAATGCAGTCATTCTTTACAGAGACTCCAGTTCCAAAAAAATGAATGTTGGACAGAATATAATAAATCACTAAATAAAAAAAGAAGAAAATGTAAATAAAAACAAAAGCAAAAACAAATTAAAAATAAATACAACTTTGAATAGAAAGGATGACAAGTCTATAAACATGAAATTACCTTTTTGCTTTGATTAAAGTAAAGTGAAATTATAAATTTAATATAAAAGGAAAGTAGAACTGAATTAAGAGTGAATTAAAATTAGTGTAGGATTAATATGAATTTAATATAATTCGTAAATGACATTTTTATTTTTAATTTATAATTTTTGACTAAATAAATAAAAAATGAGGCTAATACACTTCAAGATAAGAAATATATTATCTCATATCATATCATAACATAACCTATAGCTAGTTTGAAATAGCAAATAGCATAAGTTAATGAACAATAAAGAGTAATAAATAATGGCTAATAATAAGAAAGAGAGATATGGACCCGGATAATCGAGTAAAATAGATTGGTGAGGTATAAAATAGGTATTCGTAAACAAAAAAAGCTGAAAAGAAGGAGGGAAAAAAGAGAGAGAAAAAGAGAGAAACAGTGGAAGTGAAACAGAAAGCCAGGCAAACTGGAAAGAGTATAAGTATATAAGTATTCATATCTCGAGTAGATATGTGAATTATGGTGATTTCCAGAGCATTTTGGTAAGCTGTTTGGCTATTTATACATCAATCGCAGTGGTTATTAAATGGTAGTTACATTGGAGGGAGCAAAGATGGACAGCTAATGGAAAGTGAAAGAGAAAAAGACTAAAGTGAGCACTAAAAGAAATGAGAGATAATAACCACAAGAGAGATAGCGATGGTGAGATAATAAGATAATAAGATCGATAAAAGTGAGAGGTCTTCCTTGTCCTGATCCAGCTGAGCGGAAATACCTGTGCTATCCGGACTGAACTGCTTTCACAGTTAAGGTTCGGAACCGCAGGAGAAGCTAACTCACGTCAAGAGGAACCTGCCCTGTGAAAGCAGAACGCGCTCTCATTTCCAGACGAAATTTCGCGATTGTGTGATAATTTCTTTCTTTTTAGAGTTTACCAGCAATCAAAGTGCTGTTGTGCAAGAAATAAAGAAAACTTTTTCTTGTGACGGTGGTTTGTATGGTGAAATTTTAGGTGAATATTGATGTTTTTGCACCTCATATGATGAATCCATGACTAACCAGACCCTTTGCCTATTGCTCATTTCGTGATTGATGTGATTAACGTGCAAAACGTGATTAATATTATTCCAGAGTTGCAATCCTTCAACGAATATCACAACAATTGCTTCAGAAACTTGGTAATTTAAAATCAATTGACCACCATGGTTGAAATTAAAATTTTTTCAACATTTTTTTTTCATTTGGTTGTTGCGATTATTACCCAATCTACCGAGCAAAAGAGATGTGGATGAGTATTATTGTCCCAAAGCATATCCTGATTTGAGGATTCGCGGAATGAAAAAGGTCGATATATGTCTAAGTCGCAAGAAACATTGCAGTTTTGTTTGCAATTGCATCTGCAACGAAAGCCATGATATGATGAAAGATAAAACGTGGAATAGTTGTGCTTGTGCAATTCTATTAGCAAATTGCTGTTAATTTTAAATGACAGCCGATAACAGAAACAGGCACAGAAGTAAAAGATAAATAGACAATTTGCTATTGGAGGGTGCGGCTACAGAGAAGGTTATGAAGGGCTGTTTGTTCTGCCTTACCTAACAAGAGTCTCGCTCATAGCTTCAGACAAAGAGTGGCAGATTTATGAAATAAGGATAGTAACCACTGAAGAGACAGGAGCTGCAGTAATATGCATGTACTTACAGTCATGGCGAGCCGGACCAACAAAGTTGTGTGCGCAAAGCTGAACATGCGCTTCTTCCTGATTAAAGAGGGAGGAATACCCAACTAAACCCCGTCGATCAGTCGACTACCTGCAATTATTCAAAACTCTAAGCTGCTTTCGGCAGATGCAGCGCAGCGGACTGCCGGGATTTAGTTGTGCTAAACGGCTACGTGACACTGCCGAGCAATGCTTGCTCAGTCTGCCGTTAGAGGAAAGCGGTAACCGGGATCTTTTTAGACTCGAACTCACTGTCTGGTGCGCGCTCGCAGTCAGGTGTGTTCTGGGGCTGCCTCCAAAACATGCCATACAGACAACGGTTGACACGGCCGGCACGGCCGGTGGCACCACATCTCACCCTCTTCACCCAGGGGGTACAGGCGCTGGACTGCAAAATGGGTTATATGTACTAGATGGGCCATCTGAGGGAGGAACCCGGGTCGCAGAGGAGTGGTGGAGGAGGCACAGAACAGCTGTTGGCAGCGGCAGGCGGTGCACGGATTCCGCAAGCGCATTTACACGCACAGAAATCTGCTTGTATGTGCAATCATTGCAGTTTTGCTGCACTAGGCCGTTTGGGACATAATGAGCGGAAAACAGGACTCTCGTAGCGGGACAGCAGGCGCATAGTGCCCCGTCCCGAATTGGCGGTCGCAACCACGCTGGGACTGAAAGATAAAGCCCAAATGAGCCTGCTTTTGAATAACCTCAGATTTGAATCATTTTGTAGATCCCATTTTAAATCCCATTTTAAATCGTAATTCAAAACCATAATTTAGATTTAAAATCAAATCGTATTTCAAAATTGGATCTAAAACCAAAACCCAAAGTTCTACAATAATGAATTATTAAATTTAATTCTTTTTTTCTTTCTCTGCTTCAGCTGTGGTTCGTTTCTCCCCATATATAAACCATTCCTTTTTCCTTTAGCTTTCGAAACCATATTCTCGATTTATTATATTCTTTTTATTCCCTTTATTATTTTACTCTGCTAATATAATATATCATCACTTTCCTCCTTCCACCTTATAATAATACAATTCCCATTCTATCTTTTATTTCAATTATCTTTTCAACTATATCTTTAATTATATTCTCCATTATTCTCCAAAATGACCACCAACTACGTTCCACAGCTTAGAACTACTGCTAAGCAAAAGTTTCTATACCAACCCTCTCCTCAACCACAACTAAGCTATAGATTCTACAGCATGAATTCTATGCCCAAAAACCACTCAAACAAAAGTGACCTTAAAATCACCAAAATCTGCGAAAACCAAAAGACTGTTGCTTTAATTCCTGAAAATTTAAATAATCCTGATGTTCCCTCAACAAAATTGCAAAAGAGAAACATGTTTCCAAATTACACTGAACAAAACTCGTTTCTTTTCGGTCAAGAAAACAATTACACTCAAGAACAGTTCATCCAAAGATTAAAACAAAAGAGATTGCAAAGATTAGAAAAGAAAAAAGATGGCTTGGAGGAGATTTTTAGTAAATATAAATCTGATATTGAATAGTACCTAATCTATCCTTATTCATAAATCATCTTTTATATTATACCATAATCTACACCATCACTCATGCCTATATCATATAAATTACAATCATCGTTCTTATCTTCATGATCTTTATTACTTCCATTCTCATACTCATTATTTCATTTTCATTATGTTGTTTACTTCATTTCAATTTGTCAAATAAATCATTCTCTTTTCCTCCACTTTCTCTATTTATCTTGCTTGCTTTATCCTACTACACTCATGTTACGTACTTTATTACACTTTTGATTTATGGTTTTCATTTGACATCCTTTATTATATTATCCTATTTATTATATATTTCTCTATTTATTTATTTTTTTTAGCTTCTCTACTTAACAAGTAATCAAATAAATTCATTTATTAAAATAATTACATTCGGTTTTTGTAAAGCTAAAAGAAAAAAAAAATTTTATAACAAATTCTACTGCAAAATTTTCAATTTATATGAATATCTCAATAAAAGAATAATTCGCTACCTAATTTACCCAAATACTTTACTAAAAATTTTACATTTAAAAACATTTGAAAACATTTGAAACTATTTGCCAAATGTTCCAATTATTCACTAAAAACAATCGCTTTACTTCATCTCCCCATATTTAATTCCAACTAATAATAAAACAAAAAAAAAAAAATCTTACTCAAATACTCTGTAATTTAAACCATCTTTCTCTAACCCGTTACTGAATTTTGTAAATATAATTATAAAACTAATTTGTTACCTTTTTATTTCTTATTTCTTATTTATTCATCACTTTCCATCTCTCATATTACTCACTCAACAAAAATTATAAAATTATTTGGGTTTTCCCACTTTTTTTAACTCTTTAGCTCACTTGTTTTAATTTATCACAAATCTTATTCACAATCATTCATGAAAAACTTGTCAATAATCGACCCCAGTCTGTTATTCTATTTACCATATTATTGCCATATTATTGCCATATTGCTGTAATATTACTATATTATTGCTGTATTATTATATCTCAATACCTCTTAACATTAAATTCTTGAATCGCCTATGGCTCATTTTTAAAATTTCACAATTTTAGTTAAAAACATGATTAGCCATTAACTAATTATGAGTCAAAATAATGACTTATTCTCGTTTAATAATGCTTATTAATTTTTCTCTATTTGAGTTTTGTTTCTCTTAATTAAAATCGTTCAAAAGTATTTCAAACTCGTTTGACTGCGAAATAGCCTATAACCATATCTTCTAATCTTCTAATCTTACTTTTCTTTACCATTTGTTTATTATACTTTCTTGATATCTGTTTATTACCATTTGATAAATCTCATCACTTGGTAAAAATAATTTGATTGTACAAATTTATTCTGTGTTTTCTGTACTTTTGGATTTAAAAATCATCTATTTTTTCTCTTTATTTACTTCAACTTAAAAGTTTTCTTGAGATATGTGGCTCTGTTTTAAATTATAATCATTTTTTTTTCCAATTTTTATTCTCTTTCATATTAATAAATCTTAAACAAAAATAAAAAACATAAAAAAATAAAAAAAGCACTATATTTATAGCATCATGGTGCTATATTACTATTGCTATTAGATTATTATATTATTATATTATATTATTATTTTTTTTCTACCTATGATGAAATTATGAAACCTTTGACACTTTTAAATCTGATATTTCAAAGTCAAATCAATTAAAATTTGAACTTTTAAAGATAATCTGCTTGGTTAAATAAACCATATCTTAATATAGTTTTGATTTGCAAACACTTCGCTTTGCTCTTTTTTACCATCAATAAAACTGGTCATAAAAACTTGTAATAACATTCGCAATACTTGTTAATATTTTTATTACAGCAAGTTCCTCATAACAGTTTCAGCAAAGAATTCAGTTGTATTTCGTTATTAGTTATCGTTATTGCAAGCAAATCAGTGTAAATAATTATTCAAACAGCACTGCCGAGGTGGATACAATTTGTTGCTTAACATTTGATTAGATATTTAACAAAAAGGTTAGACAACAGTTAGCAAATGGTTGGAAATGGTTGGAAATGGCTAGGTAATGTTTGAAAATATTCTCAACAGCATATTCAACAAAACCGTCGTCAATTCTCAAGGCTTAAACCTTCTCCAATATCTCCAGATCCACAGCTGGAATTGTTTGGGAATTGTAAATGTTGAAGTTAAGGCTAGATAATTTTTTCCTTTCTGATAACTGTTTTATTAGCACTTTTTAAACTTACGAAAATGTAAATTGCAAAATTGGTCTGAAAGATAAAGACTAGTAAAATGGAGTAAAAATGGAGTTAAAGCGAGACAAGTGCAGTGTAATAGAACTGTAGAGTAGAATTATCCATTTCTTGTCCATTTCTTGTCCATTTAATATCCATTTAATATCCATTTTTCTTCCATTTTGCCATTTTTTATGGTAAAAAAGAACTCAAATATCTGGAATTCTCAGTGAAAAGTAAGCTAAATTAGATTAAAAATACTTTAAAACCCACTAAGATTTTGATTATCAAACGATTAAAATTCAAGTTGTAATGAGAAATTGAACAGGTTTTGAATAAAACTCTAACTAGATTTTAAAGACTTTAAAGCCATTGATTATCGTTGATTTGTTGGTTGGAACCAGTTCAAGCAAGATAATTAATTACCAACTTAAATTGTCTATTATTTGCTATTAATTACTATTATTTGCCATTATTTGCCAGCTTTTGGGTTATTTTTTATTATTACAGCTATTATTCTTATGCATTTATTCTATAATAGAATTAGATTAATGTTTTTTTTATAATTTCATGTTGAGTTTTGTAATAAAGCGAGCCAAAATGATTGGAGTTTTAAGCAAAAGATAACATAAACGTCTCTTTAACACATACAGATTAGATATTAAATAATAAATATTATCAAGTGCAAGCTAATTAATTAATTAATTAATTCCTGAAGCTGAATAGAAACGAGTCTTTCTTTAAGTTCATTCCATTCGGTTTAAGAAAGCTAAAGAGAATAGTTCTTGAAATCAGATACAAATGAGCTAGTGAATAAACACAGAATAAATACAAATCAGATAATCTACAATGGAGTTTACAGTTTTAGTTTGTCCTGATTCTTATTGGTATTATTAGTCCTGATAGTACTAATAATGTCACTGTTTTTTTTGGAGAGATAAACTCATTCTTTTGTAAGCTGATTGAAGTTTTGTTTTGGATTTACTTGATTGTATTAAATAACTCGTAATATGAAGATAGTAAAGAAAACAGAAAAAAAAGGGATAAGCAGGACAAGAATAAGAAGGATAAAAATGAAGTTAACTGTACAAAATTTTTATTATATAGTATGATATTATGATTCTGAGGTATTAATGTAATTTGGAGAAATCTGATGATATAATTAATAAGATTTATTAACGTACTGATTGACTAAACACATATCTTTAACCATAATGACAGAGGAAAAAAACAACAAAGGAAAACAGTAATATTTATCGATATTGAGATAAATTTATAAGCTTTATAAGCTTTAAATGTTCCCAAATCTTAATAAGTCTTGATAAATCTTAACATCGTGTAAAACTTCATTAAATTTGAATCAATGTGGATTTGTACGAATTTATATGAGTTAATTTGAATTAATGTGAATTAATAAGAAATCATTTAAAAGACTTTGTAAAGTTTTATTAAAACTAATTGACTAAATGTGGTGGTAATAATAAATTTGGTATTGAACCTTTGATATAGAATTTGTGGTTACAACTTCTACAAATCATCTCACCTTCAATGATATTTGTTTCTAAAAGTAAATTGTGCAAATCTTTTAACAATTTCAAATCATTCTCATTCAAAATTTCTTCGTCATCTTCTTTGTCCTCTTGATCACTATTCTCAAATGCTGGCTTGTTCAAGGGCAACGAAGTGTTGCCCAATTCTTTTGCTACTCGTAACAAAGCATCCCAATCCAATCTGTTCAACATCGACTTGATGAAGTTGGCATTAAAATCCTGCTGTTTTATCACCAATTGACAGTTTTGATAGCTCAATGGGTAAGAATCCAAAGAGGAATCGCACTTCTTGATGGGACATTTGATAAAATTTGAAGTGATAAGCTTCATCTTCTCATATGTATGTGTTCCACTATACAAATCCAAACTGCTCCTTCTCTTTTCCAGGAATCCCTCAACAAAAACAGAAAAAACCACCAATTTCTCACGAATTCTTTAATTCACCAATTCTTTTTTTTTCATTTTGTGCCTAAAAAAAATTTCACAAACCAAAAAAAAAATCGAGGACGACCGGGTAAAAATTTTCATCGCACAAAAACAGAAGAACCAAAAACATCAGAAACAGCAGAAGAAGTAACTTCCCTTTCTTCTACAACCACACTAAGTGCTGCCTCTTCAATGTTCACCACGTTCAACCTTCTCTTTATCACTACTATTGTCGCCCTCGCTGGCTTGGTTCTGGGCCTCGACGTCTCGTCGTTGGCTGTTTTCATGGGCTCAGAGCAGTTCAAGAGATACTTCAACAACCCCAACAGCCTCGCCCAGGGCCTTATGGCTGCTTCCAATCCTCTAGGGGCTTTCTGTATCTTACAACCTCTTCTGCTGCTGCTACTCTCCAAGAAACCACTTACTAACTGACCATGGTCTGCTGCTAGTTGGATGCATTCTCTCTGGCTTTCTCAATGACATAGTTGGTAGAGTCACCACCTTAAGAATCTCATCGATGCTTTGGATCATTGGCTGTATGTTTTATTACCTGCTGCCTTTTTTACGCTTGAAAGAACCTGTCCATTAACCTCTTTTTTTTTGCTTTTGTTTCTGGGTTCAAAGCTGTGGTCTCTATTTTTGTGTTTAATGTCGAGATGGTAATCGCAGGCAGATCCATCAAAGGGCTCTCTGTTGGAATCTTTTCTGCTTCTTTGCCAGTCTACGTATCTGAAATTATTCCTGCTTACAAGAAAGGCTTTGTAATGTCGATTATTCAGTGGTCTTTAACTTGGGGAATCCTATTGATGTTTTTCTTGTCTTACGCTTGTTCGACTATTCAAACAGATTATTCCTTTAGATTAGCCTGGGGTATTGAAATGATTCCTGGCCTATTATTCTTTTTTTTCTCCTTCTTTTTACCTGAATCTCCCAAATGGTTAGTCTCAAAAACTCGTTTTTCTGAGGCTCATAAAATTTCAATCAATTTGGAAAATCTAAGATACAGAAAATCAAAAATAATTGTTAACAATAACAATGAAAAATTTTTGATAAATATAAATATATCCAATGATTGCACTGATAATAACATTAATGACAATGATAGTAGTAATAATATTGACATTGACATTGATAATGATAACGAAAACGAAAACGAAAACGATAATGATAATGATAACCACAATATTAATGATAACCAATCTATTTCTCAATGCTCTTATCTAGATCTCTTTGGTAAAAATTTATACAAACACACTCTATGTGGAATCACTGTTCAATCTGTTGTCCAATTAACTGGTATTAATGTCTTGATGTACTTTCTTGTCTATATTTGTGAAATGATCGGCCTTCAAGGTGAAGCCAAAATTATCGCTGCTTCAATTCAGTATGTAATCAATGTCCTATTCACCATTTTCCCAATCTTATGGCTAGATAATTTAAAGAGAAAAGATGTCATAGTCTTTGGTTCTGCCTCTTTAAGCCTTTGTCTTTTATTTATTTCTCTAATCATGGCAATATATGGCCATCAGATTCCTCCTTTAAATGGTAATCCCTCTATTCAATGGCAGGTGAAAGGCAAACCTGGCTCTACTATTTTAGCTTTATGTTATCTCTTTGTAGCCATCTTTGCATCCTCTTTAT
>JAKTTS010000211.1:7682-24890 GCA_030560485.1 Ascoidea tarda (nom. inval.) | reverse complement strand
AAAAAAAAAATTTCAAAAAAAATAAAAACGAGTTCCGACCCAAAGCTTAATGACATGTGTTCAAAGCGATGTCTCGAGGGCATTACCGACTGCTGTTGAAGTTATCCCGTTTATGAAGGGTTTCACAGCTGCAACACCACACGTGTATGGCACCGAAGGGGGACGAGTCGTGTTTTTAAAGGGACGTACAACTCAGCTCTGGATCTGAGACTCAATTATTGTTTATTACCTGTTCTAACCAGCGAGTATAAATAACGTATGAATAGCTTGTTGCTTCTGCTTCTTTTCCAGCTGTTTCTCGTTTCTTTGCTACCTCTGCTGCCTCTGCTGCCTTTGCTGCTTCTGCTTCTCGCTTTCTGTGTTCTCCCCAGGCTCCTTCTCTCTGCGCAATTCTCGCTTTGCCATTCTTCCCCAGTCCAACTGCTGCCAAAACCTTTTTGTAGATCTCATCTGCTCAAGTCTCTCTTCTGGAAATATCTCTTCAAGTCTGTTTTTGCTGGCAAAACCTCTGGGACTGTTCTCGCAACATTCTTTCGTTCACTGCTCGATTCTGGGACTTTTCTGTCTGGATTTCCCTTTGGTATCTGAGAAACCGCAGTATTTCTAAATATATCTTTTCCAGTGTTAACAGTGTCTTAAAGCGCAGAAGAATTCAAATCATTCCCCAAACTGCCATACCATAACTCTTTATCAAAACGCTATAAAGCTCAAGAACAACCTCTCTTTAATCTCTACTGCACTTGTTCATAGATCCTTTACTGATTTTCTATTATTCTCACTCTACACATCCCACTCTTTTATATCGTCTTTTGATCGTTGCACATTAAGCGCCCATCTATTATACCCATACTGAACCACTCAACCATAGCCGAAAATGTCCTTGCGAGTTCCTAATGATAGTCGTCATATCAATACTCACAGACGAAGAACAACAACAAACTTCAACGATCTAGATGAGGAATTGATTATGTTGGCCAGAAAACCTTCGCTGTCAAACAAGAAAAAAAACTTGAATAACATCTTGGTCCCCCAAATCAGATTGCCAAATTTGAATTCAATTCCTCCTTCTCCAATTTTTCAATTTGATAATATTGATTTAAATCCAAAAAATGATATTAACACTATGAACAACATCAATAATAATGAAACTAATCACAACAATAATATCAATACTAATAGCAATACTAACAATAATAATACTAATGACAATACCAATGATAATATCAATATTAATAACAATATCAATAACATCAAAAATGTCAATTTCAACAATTTAAATAATAAATCTCAATCCTCCAATTCTCCCTCTAAATTACACATCAATACTAACTTGGATTCAAGTTTTGACTCAAACACAAGTTTCATATCCACTTCGACAAACAAAAACAATACCACAAACCCAAATAATATCAATATCAACAATATCAACAATAACAACAGCAATAACAACAATAATGGCCTTAATCCCCTTAACAATATTGAATCACCAAACTCCTCTGTAAATTCAGCATACACTCCTAGCTCTTACAACTCTTTACTCCCAAGATCAAAATCACACTCGAGGTCGAAATCAATCAGCTTCCACTCAAGATCAAAAAGTTTAGCCATCAATACTTCCTCCAATCTAGATTCTTTAAATAACCATTCTAAATTAAGAAATCTTAAAAATCCTCTAAAAAATAATATCATAAACTCAGATCTAAATAACGACATCACCATCAATAGCTCTATAAACAATAACAACATCACCCACAATATCATTAATGAAAACGCTGATACTGATAACGATAATGATAATGATAATGATAATGATAATGATAATGATAATGATAATGATAATGATAATGATAATGATAATGATAATGATAATAGTGCTCTTGATCATAACAACAACAATATCAATAACAATACCAACAAAATCAACATTAATATCAACTCCATTGACTCGATATCAAACAATACTCTAATAAACTCAGATACAAATGACCTCAATATCAATTCAAAAAATATAAACAATTCTAACCTTAAAAATCGTATTATAAACTCTCCAATAACTTCATATCAGCAAATACAGCATCTTTATTTTCATTGTTATCCAATTCATGTAATTTCTAAACACTCCATATTAAGTTTAATCAAATATTCTTCAGATTCATCTACAAATCAAAATCAAAATCAAAATCAAAATCAAAATCAAAATCAAAGCCAAAATTTAAATTCAAATTCTGTTAAAGTCTTGTCTTTATTTGGCTTGAGAAACCTTTGTATGATGTTGTTTTTCATTACAAATATTAAATCCGTTTTCTACTATGTTTTATCGATTAATTATTTCCATTTATTATCTCCAATTAAATTAATCACTCATTATTTAAAATATAATACTGATATTAGGTGCTTTCTGTTTATCATCTTTTTTTTAACTCCTCTATCCTTTTTTTTCAGTTTACTAATTGAAAAGCTAGCTTTTTACTTGACTAAAAGAAAATTCAATTCTCTAACTAGACATTCTATGGATAATAACCTTCAATCAAACTTTCCAAATACAAACTCCTTATTATCTATAAATTATCTATCTTCATTTACAAATTTATTACATTTTTTAAACTCTTTCAATCATTTTATTTTTGCAAACTATATTACCAGCGAATATGTTTGGAACCCATTCGTTGGTGTCATAATAGAAATAACTTCAATTGTTCTCTTTTTCAAATTGATTAGCTATTCCTTGACCAATAATGATTTAAGACACTTATACTTCCGTTCTATTAACCCTCAAAAGTATAACTCTTACTTGATTGAATTAGAAAAAGAAAGAAGACAAGAACCAATTATTATTGACCCTTCAAAGCTATCTGAGGTTTATAATAAAGCAAATAATCATAAAAAAGAGAACCAATTAAACAATAATAATTTCGAGAACAGCCATGTCATCAATTCATCTATTCCTTCTAACTTTTTAAAAAACAGTTTGGATTTTATTGATTATCACTTACAGCCAAACTTTTATAAGACAAATTTTTACCCAAAAAATCTATCGATTAAAAGCACCTTTTTTTATATGTTTGTACCAACATTAGTTTATCAACCTGTTTATCCAATGAATCCTTTATTTAATATTCATTATTGTTTAAATAAGATCTATGAAATAATTATAATATCTGCATCTATTTATTTATTGTCTAACAGATATTACTTTCCACTTATGAAGGACTCTATTCTTAAAATTTTCTCTTATTCATCAATTCCTTCTCCATCATCAAATTCAAGTTTTTCAATAAATCATTTAGATATAATTGAAAAAGTCATCCATTTAACAGATGTTTCTATTGTTTGCTGGATTTTAGTTTATTTTATGGTTTTCCATACTTTTTTAAATTTGGTGGCAGAAATAACTAAATTTGGGGATAGGGAATTTTATAGTCAATGGTGGAATTCAAAATCTACTCAATCATATTGGAAAACTTGGAATAAACTATTTTCAAACTTTTTTTATCGTCATATTTCTAGACCTATCTCAATATCTACAATTAATAAAAGAAATTGGTCAAAATTAAAAATCAATCTACTGATTTATATAATTGGGGGTATCTTACAGGAAATACTTATTGGTGTGCCAACACATACATTTTTGGGAATTGGTTTTATTTCCGTCATTTTGCAGCTACCATTATCCATCTTAACTGCACCTCTAGAAAATTTAGAAAGAAATTTTATTGGAAATTTTGTTTTTTGGATAGGATTTATTTTGGGTCAACCGTTAATTGTTATGTTATACTATGTCATTTGGAATATCAAATACTATGGTGAAGAAGTCATTAATTTTCAATTGTAATTGTTTTTTTATGTTCCAATTTTGGTCATTTAAAAAACAAAAACAAAAACAAAAGAAAAAAAAAAAATTTAGTAAATATTAGATTTTTCTTTTCTTCGATATTTAGCATCATTTTTTATCAAATCATTCCTCGTTAATTGACTTTTATTTAGTTGCTATAAAACACTTTTGGTATTTTATTCAAACTGCATGAAATAATTATTTATTGTATTTCCGTTTATTTGTTTTTTTTTAGTTTATTTTTGTCCAACCCCATTTGTATTTAAATCTATATAATTTTAAAATATTTTTTTTTTGAATTTAGTAATAAAAAAAAATTGTTTGGTTAGTAATCAGCGCAATGTTCAGTAATGTTGTAGAAACTTGGTTTAAACCACTCTTGTTTTAGTAATTTCCAAATTGTAACGGACAATTCTTTGGCTCTACCTTCACTATCTGATTTCCCTTCAATATATATTTTCAACTTGGGCTCTGTTCCTGAGCCTCTGCAAGTCAACCTAATATGTTCGTTTTCAGCTTGGGGATTAACAGGCTTTAAGATACAGGTTATCATTTGAGATGATGGATCAATAGGCAACAAAGGAAAATTATTTTTGACATTTGTTTCAAATCCAATGGTTAAGTCTCTCCAATAAACTATTTTGAAATCTTTATTATTGCCTATTGTTTCATCATCAACATTGAAGTTTTCGTAGTTATAAAATTTTCTAATGTTTCCAAAGATTTCTGCTATCAAAGATATGTCTTTTAGTTTGTAGTACCCATTAAATTCTTTGAAAAACCCAAAATTATTATAAATTTCTGACAATTTATCAAGAACGTTTGTTCCTTTCTGAATCAAGTCATTTATTAGTTGCAAGAAAACAGTGAGTGCAGCAATTCCATCCTTGTCATGAACATTGTTAAACATAAAGCCGATTGCTTCTTCATACGCAAATGGAACAAGATAACCTTTTTCTTCCAACTCTATTGCTTTATTTCCAATCCACTTAAAGCCAGTCAAAGTGTCAGTAACATTAAAGCCTAGTTTTTGAGACATAGATCTTATTATTTCCGATGACACAGTGGAGTTTAATAAATATACATTTTTTAAGTTTGTACTTTTCTCAATCAAGTTTTCAATGATAAAATTAGCAAATAAACATCCCAATTCATTACCAGTCAATTGGTGAAATTTATGAGTATTACCAATTCTGACGGCTGCAGAAAATCTATCGGCGTCAGGATCATTAGCAACAATTATATTGATACTTTTTTTATTTGCAATTTCAATTGCAAGATCTAAAGCACCTTTTTCTTCAGGATTAGGAAAAGAAACAGTTGGAAAACTAGGATCAGGTAAAGACTGCTCATCGACAAAATGCACATTAGAAGATATATTTAAAACATTATTAAAAACACCAAGAGCAAATTCTTTTCCCACTCCATGCATTGGAGTGTAGATAAATTGAAGATTGTCCCAAATATTGATGTTTTTATTGAATATTAAGTTTCCAGATAGATTTTTATAATACTGTTCTAGAATGAGATCTTTATTATAAATTAAATTTCCTTTTTTATGATGGTAAGAAATATTTTCGGCTATTTTCCATGCATTTTTGACAGGAGTTAAGTTCTGAGAGATTTCAAGGGATATGTTCTTATCATGGGGAGGAATGATTTGACAGGCGTTGGACCAATATACTTTGTAACCATTATCTTTGGCAGGATTGTGACTAGCAGTTATCATGATACCACCATTTGCAGCCAAATAGTTAATTGCAAAGGGAACCATTGGAGTTGCAACTAGATCATGAGCCCCATCTTCCAAATAGTAGACCTTGAAACCTGCTAACAAGAAAGTGGATACAGCAATGTCACCAAATCTCTTTGAATGGTGCCTATGGTCATGGCCAATTACCATAGTGGGTTTTGCAGAGGATGTAGCAGCATTGGGCTTTATTGCCAACGTCTTGATATACTCAGCCAACCCCTGGGAGGCCTGCAACACAGTCACATCGTTCATTCGATTGAAGCCTGCCTCCATCGAGGATCTCAACCCAGCAGTGCCAAAGGTGATTCTGTGGGCGAGCCGGCGATACAACTCGTCGTACTCTTTGGCAGCATAGAGGTTACTGATCTCGCTTCTCGTTTCAGCATTGGGATCAATTTCTAGCCACAGCTCAACTAATCTACTCACTTCAGCTTCACACATTGTCACTTTCTGCTTGAGAAATTGCTCGAGAAGCAACTTTGGCTTTCAGCTCTTTATCACCTTTCCCAGAGCAATCCACAGTGGTGGTTCTGAGTGTTACCCGCTCGGGCTCGGGGCCAAAAAGCACCAGAACTGTGCTTCCACTTTCTCCCCCACTGCTGCTGCTCAAGATGGTCTTTATCATAGGAAAGAGGTTTCTCGGGAAGCTCCCTGTCAGAGTATGTTATGGTTACTGTTTTGCTGGCGCCTGTTGGTGAGCCCCCAGGTTTTCAACTTTTTTACTAACGTTTGCTGATTTTCCACTGCAGTATGCTCTCAAAAAAGAAATTTTTGGCATCACCAAACACGACGTTGAAAGAATATGTTCAAAGCTTTTTTTGTATCCCAAAATGAGAATGCACCAGTTGACTGAGCAGAATATTATGGCCATCACAAAGGAGCTTAACGACTTGGAAATTGAAAATGCCAAAAAGACACAGATCAGAGATAACATTGCATTCAAAAAGAACATTGGTTCCTATGCTGGTATGCGACATGTTTTGGGTTTGCCAGTTCATGGTCAACGTACTAAGAATAATGCAAAGACTGCTAAGAAATTGAATAGATTGAACAGAAAGCTCTGATTTTTGGTTTTGGTTTTTATTCTATATTCTGTTGGTTTACTTTTATTTTTGTTTCTTGCATCTTCAAAATGCGTACTATATTCTTACTGTAAATAAATATCATTTCATCTAGCTATTTACTGAAGTTTCTATTTTTCTTTCTACTGATCAAAGATCTTCTTGGCTATTCATTTTTTCTAGCTCTCTTGGGTTTTTTCGAGGATTTGTCAATCCACGTTCTTTTGGGCCTTGATTGAATCTCAGCTTTGTATTTAAGCAAATTTTCACTTTTCTTTATATCCCTTTCAGCTTGTAATATTTCCTTTTCTTCTTTTTCCTCTTCCAAGATTTCTTCGATGAGTTTTTCTTTACCACTTATGATTGTATGAATCTTTTCTACTTTTTGCCAATCCACAGTTCTGCTCAATGCTTGATTACTTCCTGTTTCATCACTGACATTTTTCTTATTTTTTTGTTTTTTATTTTTGTTTTTGTTTTTTTTATTCTTACCCTGTAAATCCTTTGACGATTCCTCGATACTCTTAATAGCTTCCTTCACAATGCTTCTGTCGCTTGTTGTCTCCCCAACAAATGAAATAGATCTACCTTCTCTACCCGCTCTCGCTGTTCTACCAACTCTATGCAAATATATCTCATAACTTTTTGGCATATCAAAATTTATAACAAACTCAATTTTGGGAATATCAATACCTCTGGCCGCTAAATCTGTACAAATTAAAACTGGCACAACTAATTTCTTAAAATCTGTTACATTCTTAAGACGTTGTTCCTGACTTAATGACCCATGCAATTCTGATACTTTCATTCCCAATAATCCTAAAATAATTCTTAATCGATGTGCCATTTCTTTTCTTGCAACAAACACAACTATTCTATTTTGTTGTTTTGAGTCAATTAATTTCAAAATATTGAATAATAATGCAGGTTTAAAATCACTTCTTTTTCTTATACGAACAAATTCTTGAATCAACTTATTCGATGCATGCTTGGGTGGATCAATCATAATACGCACTGGTTTATCCAATGACAATTGAATCAAATCTTTAATTTTAGAATTCATTGTAGCTGAAAATAGTAAAGTTTGTCTCTTTTTAGGTAATAACGATAATATTTCGGTCAACTCTTTTTGAAATCCTTCTTCCAACATTCTATCAGCTTCATCCACTATTAAAACTTCAACATTATCAACATGGAATGAAGTAGAGTTCCTGATATGATCAATTATTCTACCTGGTGTAGCAATCACTATATCTGGTCTCTTTTTTAATTCCTGCTCCTGTTGTCTTAAATTTAAACCACCAACTGCAAGGCCAAATGTTAAATTATTTACAAATCTTGTCAATTTGTTTCCAACATCTGCTACTTGGATAGCTAATTCTCTAGTTGGTGCTAAAACAATCACCCTGGTTGTAGGTATCCTCGAGTTTTTAAATAGTAGTCTTTCAATTATAGGTATAAGATACGCAGCAGTTTTACCTGAACCTGTTACAGCACCTGCAACAATATCTTTGCCCATCAATGCAATCGGAATAGTGGCTGATTGAATTGGAGTTGATAATGTATAACCTAATGCAGCTAAACCTTTTAGTACTGGGCGAGAAAGTTGTAATGAGTTAAATGCTTTATGAACTGTATTTGTTGCTTCTTTGGATTCTTCTTTTGGAGCAAAAAACCCAGCAATTTGTTCAGCTGAGTCTTTTTCTTCATCATCTTCCTGGTTTTTATCTTTCACTTTAATTTCTTGTTCAAGATCTTCTTCACCTTCGTTGGTTTCATCATCATCATCATCTTCATCCTCGACTTCAACTTCGGCTTCAGCCTCGGCTTCAACTTTGGCTTTTTCTTTGCCTTTGTCCTTGTCCTTGTCTTTGCCTTTTTCCTTGTCTTGTTCTTGTTCTTGTTCATGGTTTTCTTGGTTACCATTCTGTTCAGTTTCATCATCTCCTCTTTCGCTATCACTGTCATCTTTTTTATTTTGTTTGGAATCATTTTTTTCTTGAGTTTTTTGATCGTTTTCTTGCTCTTCCTCATCATCAGAAGTAATTAAATTGTTCATTAAACCACCTTTTTGTCTGATAATTTTATCAAGATCAACTTCTTTCTTAAGATCGGCCTCTTCAGTGCTATTATTGTTATTTTGTTTTAAATCAAAATCCCAACCTTCAAATTTATTAGATAAAACGTCATCATCTAAGGCAAACATAAAATTGGGATTCAAATCCTTTTTAGAATCTTTATCATCATTATCTTTTTCGATCTCCAATTGATTGATATCATTTTTAGTTTGTTTTTTTTTAGAATTGGCTTTTTTAGACTTAGATTTTGATTTCTTTGGTTTTACTGTTACAAGTTCCAACAACTCGTCTTTATAATCATCTAAATCACTGTCTGACATCTTTAAGAAACTTAAATTTGTTGTTATTTTTTTTTTACTTTTTTGTCTTTACTGTTAAAAAGATTTTTCAAAAGTTAACAAATTACCAACATTGTGGGTGCAATGATTCTCAATGATTTTTTTGATTTACGAAAAATCGAACCGGAACCCCGTCCGTTTCTTTGCACGTGGCACGTTGCGCATTAGCCTGCATAAATAACTGTCAAACACTGCATTTGGTGATGCAGTCCTGTTGAAGGCCACTTTAGTCTGATACACCTTTCACAGTCGGACCCAGATGATGAGTTGGAAAGAAAAAGATATAAATAGTCTCATTTTCCTCCAATTCGATTATTTTTGTTTTTGCTTTTGATCTATTCAAAAATTTTGTTTCTTAACATTTTGTCTTAAACTCAACAAATAAATTATTTGCTGGTTTCTATTGCTTTGATTATTGACTCAATTCAAAATGGTTGAAGAAGAAGTTACTTACGCATCATTTGGACGTGGTGGTTATTCAAACTTTCTCAAAACAGTTAAGTCTCCAACCTTGGAAAGCCCAAAGACTATTGAGAAAAAAGAAAAAGTTATTTCTCCTTTAGAATCACAACCCTTTTTTTCTAGTGGCAGAGGTGGATATGGTAACATGATTGCAAATGATGACCATGAAAAACTCAAGATTGCTTCAGACTACAAGGACGATCCAAATGCAGCTGCTGTTCCTCCTCCTACAGAGGAGCCTGCTTTTTGGAAAAGTACTGGCAGAGGAGGCTGGGGAAACATGATTGAAAAGAAAACTCCACTCTCTAAAGTCAAATCAAACATATCTGAAAAAATTGAATAGGGGAGGTTGTCTACTGTCTCCTGTAATATGATTTTTAGTTTTCTGCTTTTTCTTGCTTTTTGTTTTTATTTTTATTTTCAACGAATTTTGGTTTTTGTTTTTTAATATTATTGTTATTGTTATTTTTGTTCTTTTTTCTTCTGCGTGGCTTCAAATGTTTAGTACTAAATTATATAGCTAGCTGTGTTACTCTTTTATTTCGGAATAAAACCACAGTAATATAAAAACGATTTGTCTGAAATCTTATTCAGAGCATCTGGAATGTGATAGGTAGTCATTTTTGTTTCTTTATGGCTGGATTTGCTCTGAAATAAAACCCTGAAATAAAAACAATAGTTACCACGCAGCTGATTAGAGAGGTTCGGATAGCACAGCCCTATACTTGAACTGGCTCACCTTTAGGAACCGATAAGCAATCTGGCTCTGTTTATTGGTGTTTTTCGAGCTGATAGTTCTTGTTTAAGGGAATAGAAAGGCTTAAATCCACAATCCGGATGTTGGAGGTGTCCACTTCTACACTAAAAATTAGGCGAAATTGTTCACTTTTAAGACATTTCACAATAAACAACATTGGATTCATCTGTTCAACTCTCATCAACTACCACTGACCCACTGATACTACCATCCAGCTCAGATATGTCGAATTCTCTGGAAGGGCAAAGCCTGATTCCAATCCAAACTATTGCAAGATTGTTCCAAACTCTTGTGTTCAACAAAGATGACCATATGAAAATCTCAAAGGCTACTCTTTTAATAGCTGCTGAGTATTTGAGACTATTTACAACCGAAGCTGTGCATAGAGCAAATCAAAACAGGTTGAACGACATCGAACTTTCAAAGAGAAATAACAGTTTGCTAGACGATTCCTCTACCCATCTAGATAATAACGTTTTGGATGTAAAGGATCTTGAGGCGATTGCAGGCTTATTGATTTTAGATTGCTGATTAATTCGTGCTTCTAAGTTTGCGTTTATTTGGATCTATTTATCTATTTACAACTGTTATCTTTTAAATTATGCATTATAACAAATATTCTGAGTATTTAGAATAAACAGGGAGTTTGGGTTGATATCTAAGCTCTAACCATTCTTCATTGAATTCTTCATCGCCATATTCTATAAATAATTCATCAATTTTGCTTATTTTTTCCAACTTTTTGCTGATACCTTCCCATAATTGTATCTCAAAATTAATTAAAATATTAATTGAGTTTTTCTTTTCCATATTCTTCTTGAATTTTCTTGAAAAATCATTTAATTGGTTTATTCTATAATTTGAATAAATATCTTTAAAAAATTTTATAAAATTGGAAAATGTTTTTTCGTCATTATCAATGTATTCTCCAAAATCTACCAATTTTTCTAAACCCTCGGGAATTTCGTCATTGTCATCTCCATCATTTCCATCGTTTTCATTATTTTTATTATCGTCATGACTTGATGAACTTGAATAATCGATTCCAGCTTGTGATATCATCATAAAATCATCTTCAGATTCACTAGCATGTAAAATGTAATCAATTGTCTCTATATTAGGTCTTTCTTCTTCATTTTCTATAGTATTCCACTGCTCTTGATAAAGCTCCCCTGAATAGTCATAGTAAGTAGCTTTCCAATCAGAATTATATGAAAATTTTATTGAATCATTGAAAAAATACAAAAACTCGTAATTCTTAATTTTGGAATTGTTTATTGTCTCTTGATCATTACCGAATACGTCAATATAATATCTATTAATTTTAATATCTTCAAATCCATTCTTAGAAAATTTAATCAAAAATTGTAAATTTGGTAAAAATTTTAACCATTTACAAATTTGAAAAAATTCTTTAGGCAATTTCTTAACTGGTGACTTATTTAAATCGTCTTGAAATAAATTGGATAAATTTTCCCCATCAATGCTGAATAATGATGTTTCAAACAATTTAAAATCAAAAGAGTTGTCATCATTAATTGGTAAAAATCCATAATTATTTATAAATTCACTGAAATCTTCAATTGGAGAATATGATATAAAAATTTCAGTCAATGTTTCTGTTTTTGTATCTAATTCCTGATTCAAATTAGATTTATTCTTTTTCTCATAATACAATAAAATGTCGCCGTTTTTCCTGTCAACATCAAAATATGAATTAAAACTTGATTTATTGTTGTTGTGATTGGCAAAATCTAAAATTGGAACTAACGAAATATCAACCTTAAAGTCTTCATTTTTAGAACCATCATTGTCAGCTCCCGTCTCGTCACTATTTATAGATCTTGGAATCTCCAAACTTCTTGATTTAAGTGCTGAAATTATCTGATGAAATTCACTTTGCTTCAAAAAATTTGAAGATATAATTGCTTTAAAACCCACAAAATCCTTTTCATTGGTGGTAGAAACATATACATCGTTAAACGCATCAATTGTGTCATTGTATAATTCATTTTGCTCATAAATTATGCTTTCAATATTGTACTCTATTTTTCTATATCCTTTGTAGAGATCTTTAAATTCTGTCAAAATGTTTTCAAGTGAGGCTTCATCTTTATATTTCTGATTGGTGATGTTATCAAAAGTTGAGATTTCAGTATTTAATAAAATCTTAAGATATGTGTCGAATTTTAGCAAAGGTTGCTTTTCAATGTATTTGATAATAGTATCAGACTCATCTGTAGACAATATGATGTTATTCTTGGTAGTTTCAATCAAGTGATTCCTATAATTGAACAAAAAACTCAATCCTATACAAATGTTTTTCAAAATATTAAGCTCGCTAAGTGAATCCATTTCGATTGTCAAGATTTTGTTCATGAATGCACTCTCTTTGATAATTGGAACTTGATGAATACTATCATTTTTTGAGATTATTTTACCAATTAAATCAAATTTTTTGCTTTCATATTTTTTTTGCTTTTTTAAAACAACCATGAAGCTATTTAACGATATAGTTGAGTTCCGAGGAATTCTTAGCAATTCAGTTTTCTGGAGTCCCCCATCATTTTGAGCTGATTGGTCTCGATAAAATAGCCCGATGCCACCAAAGGGGCTATTTTTAACAACAAGCCCATCATTTATCTCGATATTTTCATTGAAAATAAACTCTGATAGTTCCTTTGAATCTAGTAAACCAGGAATCTGAGCATCTACAAACATGTTCTAGGGATGCAGTTCGATTTAGATGAGATGGTCTTGATGGGGCTTGATGTGAGATAGCGAAACGCAGATTTTAGCTGTTTTGATTGGACAGGAAATGCTCACATATATTTGCCTTCTTTTGCCCTCTCCCCTTTATCTATAAATATCACTTATTGTTTGATTTTTAATCAGAACTTTTTAATTTTAAACAACAAAAGAACTAATTTTTTCTTGAGGGAATACTGTTTCACTGAAGATTTGTCTTTTATCGTTTGAATCAGATACCATATTTTGCTTCGTCGTTTAATCATCCCAGATATCTTCATTTACTCAGTTTTGTGCTAGTTATATCCTATATATCTTAAATTAATACATATCAATACTCGAATTAAAACACAAAATATTACTAATATTATATAAATTTTTTTTAGATTTATTTATTTACTTATTTATTTATCTACTGATAATATTTTATCAACTTTGCCAAAGAAAATCAATATCAACTTTCATTTATTTTATCCCTTTCCAAAGTCCAGGCTCCCAGTTTTTTTACATCCCAAATTCCCCAGACTTCCAAACTCCCAGTTTTAATTATTTTGATTGTTTTAATTATTCCAATCTCTTCTTTTAAAAAAAATTATCATTTCAAATGCAACAGTTATCAATAGAATCATGGTTAAAGGTTAATTTGCCTAGCTACACCAATGATGCTGAGATAGATATTTTGATAGACTTTATTTTGACACTACATAGGAGTTTTGCTGAAAAGACTTCTAATGAATTAATTCAAACACTTGGTGATCAGCTCAGGGATTACATTCAAAATAGTGAGCAATTTGCAAAAGATTTTTCTTCTTATGTCGTTTCAAATAATCCACTTGCTAACTTTGAATTGAATCTGCTGAACCACTCTGACATTTTATATAGTAAAAGTATTGAAAAGGTTGATATGAATAAAACTGATAAAATTGATAAGAATAGTAAGAATAGTAAACAACATAAGAATAGCAACAAAAGAAATAAAAATAAAAATAAAAATAAAAATAAAAACCAAAAAAAAATCTGTTTAAAAAATAACAATTATCATCACACACCAAAGAGAAATCTATTGCGATTAATTTCTCTTGATCAGGATAATAATAAAGAAAATAAAATCGTTGTTGCAAATGTTCCTCAGAATAAGTTACATGACGAAATTAAATTGAAGGAGTACTTTTCTGTATTTGGACCTATAAAACAGCTATCAGTTAATTATTTTCTAAGAGTAATTGAGATTGAGTTTTTTGATTCAAATAGTGCCAATCTAGCTTGGAGATCTTCAATTCCAATATTTGATAATAGGCTTATCAAAGTTTTTTATGCCAAAACTTCGAAATCAATAGATAATAAAGAGAAAAAGCAGAGAAGAGACGAAAGAGAAAAAAGAGAAGAAAGAGAAAATGAACCAATTGATACTGAAAGTATTGAAAGAATTCAATCACAAAAACAAATTGAATTCCTAGATAAAAAACTAAAACAAAAGCAATTTGAAAGAAAAGTCTTTGATTTAATTGGTAAAAAGGAGAGTTTGGTAAAGGAGGTAAGCTTGAAATTGAAACTTTTAAATAACCAAGTAAATGAAATAATTGCCAGAGAAGGAGATGAAGGTGAGGAGTTACCAGTTGTAAAAAAATTAAGATACCAGATAAGCTTTTTAAATAACCAATCTTCAAAGATTGGTCTAACTCCTGGGGTCTTTTACCAAGAAAAAAAAAGATTATTTGATTCACTTGATTCAACATTAGGAAGAAACTCATCAGTTAACAAACAATTTGAAATAAACAAGAACAAGTACAATTTGGATAATAGGCCTAAAAAGCTACTCATCTCATCGAAAAATACTATCGACGAGAAGTTCTTCAAAGATCTTTTGAGGAATGGCAAATATGGAATTATGGATTTTAGTGATTGTGCTTTTGATAGAAATGATAGAAACAAAGATAGAGAATTCAATAAATGTATCTCTTTAACATTTGAAAACTACGATTTTGCTATGGGGTTTCTCAACAGTGTTGAGTTTAAGAATGAAAAAGAGGCCAGTGGGTATTTAGTAGATCTATGCTAAGCTGAGGAATAAAACCGATCCTATCTACACTACTAGATTTATGTTGATGTGTTTGGTTTATGATGATTTTTTTTTGTTTGTTGGTTTATGGCTTATGGTTTTTATCATTTTATTTTGTTATCATTGTATTTTGTTATCTTATCTTATCTGGTTTGAGGTTTTGGGTTTCAGATTTTTTCAATGCACTACATTTCCAGACTACCAGAGCTGCGGGTTGATATTAGTCAACGCTGAGCTCAGCGACTGCTATTCGCACTACGGAGAACACTCTATATTAGATGGGGTGTGCAAACTATCGATTATGTATTCAACTCTCTTTTTTTATTTATTTTGAATCCAAGTGCAGTTCTTGTGTAGTTTTTAGCAGTGTTTGTTTGTAGTGTTTGTTTGTAGTATTTTTAAGGTTGAACGGGAAATTCGATTGGCAGATTTGACGTTAAAAAGTCATTGAATTTATAAACAATATGGTTTGACTTATTGTCTTTTATAATAACTGAATTGCTGAAGTGCTAAATTAGGAAAGTGGTGGAAATAGAATTTTGAGCTTGATTATATTCTTCGTGAATGAATATTGGATATTGGATAGTTTGAAACAAAATTACCTAGAAAATGACAAAAAAAAATTAATACCTTGGAATTATAACTAACAAATTCATCAGTATGTTAGTATGGCAGTATGGCTATTTTTTTATTTAATACAGTAGATGTCACAAATATAAGAGAAAAACACAAAAAAACATTGGTTTATTATAAACCGAACGTGCAAATTTCTTTATTGATTTTCTTTATAAATATACATTGCAATAAAAAAAATGGAAATATTTTCAGGAATTGTAATTAGCGTTATCGGGTCTATTGCATTGACGAAAGGTTATAAAAAAATCAATAGTATCTTATATGTCAAAGATTATTCAGCCGCTAAAGGAAATTATATAAGAGATATTTTGAATCCGGAACTATTTAAAGACAGAGATCTAAGTATCTTTGAAATCAAGAAAGATGATGATTATAATGAGGATGATGACAATGATAACGATAGAGTGATAATTAACATTTGGGAAATAAATAAGAAAAACCTAGACTTACAAAGGTTAAAGTATCAATTTATTAAAATTAAAAAAAAAGAATGGGAAATGAACAATGCAATTGATGAGTCAAATATTTGTATTATTAATTTAGGAGATGACATGTTTTTCAGAAAGCCTAAAATTACATTTAAAAATATTGAAACAAAGAGAGCTGTTGAGTCAAATATCTTATCAGAAGAAAACGAGGATATTGATGAGTTAGAGATCGGTGATAATATACAAGGAAACAATGCTGACGAGTTTGCAGAATTCTTTGAGCTTAGTTCTATGGGATATGATATCAGAACATTGAAAACAATTGAATTGAATAATAAAAAAGGCGATAAGGAGACTGAGTTTATAATATCAGCGATTGACGAGGAAACTACGCCATCGAAGCTACACAAAAAACTACAGAAATCAAAATCACAAAATGCCAACAAAAACAACGACGGAATACTCAAGTACTCCTGGAAAAACACCAGTGGGTATCTCGAGAGAATCATCAGGAGGGAAGAAGAGTACGACGAGGGGTATGAAAGAATAGCTGTTGGTGAGAGCCTCAACGAGAAGCAAATCAACTTCAAAATCAGACTCGACACCAAATGCTGTGACGAGAAAATCATTCTCGCTTCGTCCTTTGTCCTGATTATGCGCGGTTCTTGGGACAAGACCCTGATGCTGGCCAAAGAGCTCAGGACACAAAAAGCAACGGTTTTGAAAAAAGCAACAGCGTTGTGGCACAAGCCCTGAGAACGTGATAGCAGATAGGGCTCTACATAGGACACCCGTTTGAGAAACGCGACAGTCTGGCGCTCGCAACCAAATGCAAAAGAAGACCCGCGTTGCTGGCGCCGAAAATCTGCGATCAGTCGGCCGTTTTCTGGTGCAAAATCAGACGCTGGGTCTGCTGAGCTTTGTGAAGATATCAAGATATTTCTTAGGTGTTTGTGAAGCAAAAGCAGATAGTATATAATATTCAACACAATTCAAAATGGGTCGTATGCACAGTAGTGTATGTGAATAGTCTTTTTCTTTGTTCATCAAATTGGT
>JAKTTS010000210.1:0-24899 GCA_030560485.1 Ascoidea tarda (nom. inval.) | reverse complement strand
ATTTGAAGGGTATTAGACAGTGGATCGTCTGCATTGATGCGCATAGTGTTGCTTGTGCTGTGCGGTTTTGAGTTTGGCTTTTTAGACATCCGAGGTTAGTGATAAAAGTGAAGGGAATTCTGATTGTGAGGCATTAAAAAAAATAATTAGAAAGGATAAAAAAAGAAGAAGAATAAAAAAGAAAATAAATATCAATATTGTTGGAGATTATTCATAGTGGATACAGTAATTAAGAAGTAATATATTGATAGTAGAGTAGTAGTTAATACGTTGAAGAAAAGGTAAAGATGTAAACTAGAAAATTGGAGCGGGAGGCGCTAAATATATACGTCGTAGATTAGAAGACAACGTGTCCTCTCAGCACCAAGACCACGCACGTGCGATGGTGCGTGTCAAAGTGCGTGACAATAGTTCACGCTTCAACCTCTTTCTGTAATCGTTGACCGTATGCATCACCCAGCATAATATATCAGACCCGCTCCTCAAGCGCGAAAATCACAAATAATCCAGTGAATTTTCGGCCTAGACAAAAAAAAAGAAATTAGCCGCAGGGCCATGTAAAAAATAGTAACTGTGAATAAATAAATAAAATCAAAATTGGACAATCCAAAACGAATAATGGACACAAAACCTTTGCCAAAAAACTGTATGACAAAAAAATTTACTAACAATTAGTGGCTTATGTACTATTCACATAAAACAAGGTTTCAACTATTATGTGAACGTACGATGTTTAAGCTTAAATTGTTATCATTTACGTTGACAAGCACTACTGCACGTGCAAAATATCTAGATTAACATGAAACGTTGTCAAAAAATTCACGACATATTTATATTTGAGTTTTGTCTTTATTAATTTAGTTTTTATTTTTAGTTTTTTTTAACAATAATAACTACAACCGTATTATTATTTTATCAATTGCAAAACAATGTATTCATTATTTACAATTTTCATCAATATGTGAGCAAAACTGCTATTTATTGCTGTTATCAATTAAAAAATTCCCCGATGACGCAACTTTATTACCTGAAAGTTGGACTTTATTTTCTAAACAGTTTATTACAATAATACAATTCAAAAATAATATAAATCTAATGTGGTTTTATGTATATAAAATGATATTGAACTTAAGCGTAGTTTGCTTAGTATCTGTTTTTATACGTTATTTGATGAAATGTTTTGTATTTTTAAAGTTAAAAAAAATTTTTTAAACCAGCCTGCATTGTCGTAAATTATAAACACAGTTCAAAAAATTTTATTTTAATATTTTGATTGAATCAGCTATATTATTTGTTTGAATTTTATTTATTAGTCAATGGAAAAATTTGTTTGGCCCCTAAAAAACCTTAAAAAGGTTTTCAATTAGCTTTGCATTGTTGTGATTAAATTTAATATAAATCATTTTAGGGTTTTTACTTATCATGTTTTACGGATTTTTGATATTATTTTTAAAATTAAAATTTTTTAATCAATTTGTATATTGTTGCACCATTAAATTATTTGAATTAAAATTGTTAGAAACTGCTTATAAAAGTTGTGATAGTCAGAATGTAATATAATGATAATGCAGTTGTAGTCAATAAGCTTAAAAGAAAATAATGATATAAATCAGAAAATTGAGGTAGGAAATGTTAAGTAAATATTTTGTAAATTATATGACATTGTGTTTTTTCACAACAAGATCTCCCATTTGTTGTTTTGAGTGTCAAAGTTCTTGATAATGGCTCACATTTAAACAAAAAATTTTATCCAATCATTTTGATAATGGTTGGTTTGGTGCCGACAAACGTTTAACTACAATTTGTTTTTGGGGTGCTACTGGTTTGATTGCTGTTAATTTGGAAATTCTATGAAAACGATGAAAAGTTTTCTTTCATTCTTCCGATGTAGTGAACATTGGTTTTTGACTTTTTAGCGTATCGCGCTTAGAATAGTCACTAATGATGAGTTTTATGATTTTTCGACGCGTTCATGTATGACATTTTCTATGAGTGTCATTCAAACATTCTTGCAAGATTGCTTAAAGTTCAATTTTGATTTTGGTGTTTCTCAACATATCTGTTATAATAATCATTGGTTTGTTAGCCGCTAACTGATAGTCGGCCAAATCACTGGATATAAAAATTCAAAAAATGATATTGAAACTAATAGTTTTATTTAATTTTAAAAGAAGTTCAAACGACAAAAAGTGTAATTTGTTCCAAATTGTGAAGACTAAATTAAAATTTTTGCTGTTTCCAATAACGTTGCTATGTTGAATTTTTTTAACAATAAAATTCATGTTTGTAGGATGTTGGTTTTTCAAAATTTTTTTAATGGGGTCTCTGAATGTTGCCCTAGAATTGAATAAAAAATCATTGCTGGTGTGGGCTTTTCTTGAAATATCTCTTCATTATTTTAAACCAATTGATATCAAAGCTGAAAATTTTTTTAATGTCGAATTAAATGGTACATCAAACTGTGACGCCTGTCATAAAAAAAAGCAACAAACATTATTAATAAAATTTTGAGTAGATGATCCAATGAAATATTCTATTCGGTTTTGTTGACGGTTTTGTTTGTTTATTCACGACTGCAGTTGAAAAATGCAAATAATATTTTACTGCTTTTTATCATTATTCTTCTTATTTCTTGTTGACTTTTTTGGTTATTTGGCAGTTGGCTGTTGCAATACTTATATTTCAATTGAAAGATTTTCGAAATTTGTCTTGAAAAAAAATAATTACGGTAAAATCGGATAATGAATTTGCGAGTGAAATTGGTTATTAGTTTTGTGATCATTATAGTATCAAGAATGATATGTCGGTCTTATACGAGTTTTATCATAATGTCGTTGCTGATCGCTGGCAATGAGTCATTATTTTAAAAGCAAAAAATTATTTTGGTAAATGTGAATGTTTCTGATGATTTATAAAACAAAAATGGTAAATCGGTTTTTCATTTCCATAGTTTATTTCCAGAAAATACTTAGTGTGATTAAAAATACTTTACACAATTTTTGTTAGAAATTAAGTTTGTGTCAAAAATATTACAATATTTAAATCTGCTTTTTATACAATGGTTCAACTAATTTTGCGTTTAAAAAAATTTACTAATATTGTTTCGTTGTGCTGTATTGCAGTTACAATGCACAACGAAAATCTCATAGGGTCTAAAATATCATAAATGTTACAGTACTAGTAACTTCTTGATGTCGTTTTGATGAATCATCATTTCAATTTTAAAAAAACTTGTTTATGCTTGCTAGAGTTAACCACGTATCTAAAATTAAAATAAATCCAGTTGTGTATGAAAGTATGCAATTAAAACTAATTGTGGCTAATACTAATTGAACGATTAATTTTACTAATGAAATTGATAGAGTTATCAAAAATTTATTTATTAAATTATTATTAGACAAAATTGATGATGATGCAAAAATGTAATTACAAATATTATTTTTACTCATATGATAGTTTCTAATTTCATGAACGAAAGAAATTTAAAAGATTATTGAAAATAATGTTTTTCTGAATAATGTCTTAACTGTTCTGTTTCACATTAATGAAATTAATAAAACTGATTTGGTAATGTCAAAAAACCAAAACATTAAAATGTATACGATGTAGTTTGCGTTTTTAACAACATTGCCATTTTGTATGCATATGAAGCACGAAAAACAATTATATTACACTCAGTCATGGCTTGCATGTTCATTTCGTTTGCTGTTAGTATTTTGGAAAAGGTATGTATTGCTGACTCAAAATGAAAAACCGCATGTTTTAGAAAATTTTTCTCAACTGAAGGGAACGACATTTTTATGCTGGTAGATTTTTTTTCGGCAAAAATAGCTGTCTGCTGTTGCTAAGTTTTCACTTTACAAATTTGTTTTATAGTTGAATTTAGATAATCAACATTACTTGCTTAAAAATATCGTCATAGTTAAAATGTTTATTATGGGAAACAATTCATTTCAGTTATTCGATATAAAAATGTCAAAATGTTTTTTTTTGCTTTGGCGGAATAAAAATACAATTTGAATTAAATTGAATGAAATATTGCATTTTTTCATGTTGAAATTAACATGCAAAATTATATAAAATTACCACCTCGTTTTGTTGATGCTGGTGATTCATCATATGGTTGAAAGTTGCATTAATCAATATTTGTATTTCATCAATCGTATTTTTGCTAATACAATAAAATCGTTAGTGTTAAATTTCATATTAGTAATAAAAGAATTGTGCAAATACTTAAATTGTTCTACTTCATCTTTAAAAAATTTGAATGGTTTTTGAGTTTTTATGTAAATCATTTCATCGTTAGTTGATTTTTTCATTTTACAAAAACTATATTCAGGCTGTATTTGTGGTTTTAATTTGAAATGAAGAATTAAAAACTGATCATTAAAAAAGTTTTTTGACTAGATATTGTCCAATCTAACGATGGACTAACAACTTTTATAAATAACTACACTAGACACGTGCTGACCAGTATCAAAATTAGTTAATTATAATGATACTTATTTTCAATGATTGCTAATTTTTATAAACTCTTATTTTTTACTGATGAAAACCAATTTTTTAAAACCGTTGAATCTTATTATTAACATTTTATTGGTATGTTTTTGGTTTTTAGCAATAGTTTACGGTACGATATTGCATTTCCTGTTGGATTGTTGATTCGAAATTTTCAAAATGCTGGTGAATTCCATTCATAATCCGCTTTCAGAGTGCTTGATATTTGAAACAAATGACTTTTTTATTTTTTGTCAGAAAACTGCAAGTTTTTATTTTTGTAAGTTTTGGCGACACTGATTGGGCTGGTGGTTGTTTTGCAGAAGTTTTGTTGGCGGTAAAATGATTTTTATTAATGACTCAGCTGTTAAATGGATCTTCAAAATCCAGATGTTAGTGTCATTACTGAGTTGTGAGGCAAAGTATATTATTCTTGCGGAAGCCACTGAAAAAAATTTACTTCCCTAATCTGGAGCAACATTTTATTAGTGTTTTCACCGTTAGACCAATCATTTATTGTCGCGAAATTTCTGTTGTTTGTTTGGCAAAACAGTTTTCAAATTATGAAAATTCCAAACACAATTAAATCAGATGCTATTTTATTAGAGAAGATGTAGTGGTTTTTTTGATTTGGCAAAAGTTGATACTGCCGTCAACTTTGCTGACATTTTCAAAACACCCTACTTATTTTTACGTTCACCACATTGTCAAAGTTTTTCATACGTGAATAGTATGTGAGTCAGTAATTGTTATTTGATTTTTTTTGTCTTATACTATTTTAACCAAATTTCAGTTTTCCACTATTTGTTTTTAGGGTTTTTATTATGATTTTGTTAATTCATTTAAAATTATTTTTTTTCACATGTGCTTGCTGCTAACGTTTTGTTTTCTGTCTAGACAAAAAATTGATTATAGCATATGAGACTCTCGTGTTTCAAAAGCGGGTGTGTTATACTATGGTGGATGATGCATACTGTCAACAATAACACGCGGTTGTTGAAACTTGGACTAATATCACACACTTTGAAAATCACTACTGCGTTTGCGTGATTTTCGTGCTGAGAAAACACGTTGTGTTGAAAATTATGACGTACATATTTTGCGCTTTATTTTTCAACTTTTTATTTTTTATTTATTTTTTATACAACCTGTTGATTACTACTCTACTATTAATATATTAATTGTCAATTAATGCATTTACTATGACCAATTATTAAAAATTTGTGATTGCGATGTGATGACAAAATCTAGTTTATATGTTAAATAGCCTCGTATATTTTCCGGGCCCCAAAGCCAATTTTTTATTTTTATATTTTCACGCGCACAAAAAATAATATTATAAGTCAAATGCTTTTATCTGATCAATTCTCGTTATCCGTAAAATTCATGAATTATCATTGGTTACATTTGATTTAACCTGCAAATGATTGCAAAAATCAATCAGACAAATAGCGCGATGCTGCCTTTTAACAATTTGAGTTTGAACTGTTAAATTTATGGCAGCGCATTATAGTGAATTGTGTGAAAAATGTATTCAATTTGACATTGTTTTATGTGTCACATTAAAACTGAAAAACTTATTAATGCGTCAGATTTTATTTTATCTACTTTTGTTTATGAAAGAGTAATTTTGCTCAGTTTAAAAAAAATTTGATAGAACTAATGGTATAGTCCGGAAATATTTATACTACTTTAATTATTTTATTACAATCTCAGTGTGAAAAGTTCTGTTTGTATAGCTGGTTCATTACTTATTGGTTGCCGAAAAACCCTGATTTTCTTAAGAATTTTTGAATCCTAATTTTTATTGATCGTTTGAGCAATTTGTTTAAACCTGACACTAACGACGACGCCGGCGTTATATAATTTGTTATTTTTATTGGCGATAATGATTATATAGAACAAACATAATTCATTTTTCTGATACTAGAAATAAGACATTAATTGATGCTAATGTACTTGCAAATTATTGTAGTAAATATATTTTTTCTAGTTTTAACGCCGCATCTAGGTTGAGTTTTTATAGGTTTTACGTTTCCGGGGTTAAACTTAGTAGCAAACACAAACATAAAAAATGAATGGAAAAAAAAAATGTGCTACACATGAAGTTATATAATATATTATTCGCTAAAAAGTCTGGCCTCTTGACCGTTCATGATAAAACTGAAAATGATTTTTTTAAATATTTTTTAATTAATTGGTGGCCAAATACAGATCAAAAAGCGCTTTTTAATTTAGCAAAACTCTATTTTGAGTTTGGTGCTTTTAATTAAAATTGAGTCAATCAACAATGGTTTATCGATTTAAAATTAATAGTGGCGGAAGTTATTTGTTTGTAATATGCAAAAAGTCGCTGCTAAAGGTTTTGTAATTGGACTGTTTTCCAATTAATTGAAGTGAAAAAAAAATTTTTATGTTCCAGGTTTGGCAAATATAATATTTAAATCGGCTAGGACACGCAATGATTTTAAATTTAAATTTGCTAATAATATTTTATCTTGCGGAAAATATTTCTGTCGCTGTAAAATTGCCATTTGTTTTTATCAATGGTGTTTTACTCTCAAAACCAAAATTATTGCTGTTGTGGTTTTTCATAAATGGCTTAGTTATCCGGAATAACTGGCTAAGTTTAATGACACAAGACTATATGATATTATCGAGGTTCTCGATGAAAATTGCAAAGGTTTTTTTACAGCAAATCAACAAAGAAGTATAATTAAAATTTTATGGTCTGGCTAAAATCAATTTTAAAATTATTACCTGTGAATATTGTTGGTGTAATGCGTACATAAAATGATGATTGAACGAAATAAAAATTATTTGTGGTAGAATAAACTGCGAAAAATTTATATGCTATACAATCTAAAAAATGATCTGCTGGTTGTAATTTTTTATTTTTATTTTGATGAATCCCAGTATTCGTTAAAAAAAGGGCATTTGTTTTTACTAGTTTTGTGTGTGGGTTTGCTTTTGGTTATTGCCAGATCCCATACAATAGTACAAATAAAAAATTAATTTTTATTAATCAAAGACCTGTTAGCACTTTTATCAACTAGCATCGCTTCAAAAACTAATCACCATTTATTGATTTGGCCTTGGACATTAATGAAAAAATTGTTTGCATTGCTGATAATAATACGGCCATAGATCTCAAAATTATTTTTAATTCAAACAGACAGGTTGCATGTCTAATAAAAAAACTAATTTTTTTTGTTGAGGAATTGACTGTTATTGTCGGCGTACTAGCTAAGAGTGATATCAACAATAAAATTCGTATGAAAATGATGATAATTATTATATTGAAAAATGGCAGGCTAAAAAATAAAAAAATCAATTAAAAATCATTGTGGTTATTTTTGCATGTCATCGGTTTCTGATGATGCCACATTTTATAAACCTGATATTATTAATTTCAAATAAAAGGCTGCTTTTATAAAGATTTTTGGTGCATTTAAAAACGACAACATTAATTTGGCGTTTAATGTATTTTTAAAAAAACATTTAGTTAAATACCAACGGATATTTCTCATGAAGTCTGGACCAATGGATCAAATCAAAAATGCAAGTCTGGTTAAACATCACCACACCCAAATAACGATATTTAATGTAAAAAAACATTCATTTCAGTTAATTTTTATGAAAGTGTTAAAATAAGTTTTGCTGTTGCTGCCTTAAAGACGTATGCCGCTGATCAAATAAATGTCACTACTGCTTTTTTTTTTGGTCATACTAAAAAGGAGGTTCACCTAAAACAACCGCTATTTTTTTCCACTGATTTTGACACATCTTGCGTTTCAAAACACAATAAATTAGTTTATATTTTCAAACTGGGGGTTTTTTGTTGATATTCAAACACGAATGATTTTCTATGACACATTTAATTCAAAAGGGCAATGACCAAAAATGGTATGGGGGTTTTTTAGTAATGAGGTAGGTGTCTTCATGTTGAGGTTTAGTGTCGATGTTTATATTACTGATGAGTTTTCAATTAACATCACTACGAGCTTTAAAAATTTTTTAAGCTTTCATTTCAAAGCAACAATTGAAAACAAATTTTGGTTATGATTTTTAGCATTAATTTTTTCCAATCAAAAAATGGTGGCGAAGTATTATCAGATGGATATAACAGCTGATGATAGTTAATGTTTAAATGAATGCGTCCCATGGGCATGCCACATCAAAGATGGTCAACTTTTACTAAATTTTTACGCAACGTCATAATAAAATAGTATTTGATGAATACTTTTTTTTTAACTGTCTATTGCCATTTTGTTAGTGGGTTGTCACCAACTAGTTTTATTTTAACAAAACTTTTTTTGATCGAGTTTTTGGCCGTTATTTACAAAATCTTGCTAATTGCCATTTAAGTGCTGCTGAATAATTTTCAATATATTTTATAAATAATCACATTATGGTTCAGTATGGCGCTGCTGCTGTAATTAATTCAAATTGTAATGGTGACAGCCATTTGTCAGGTAATATTTTAAGCATAAAATCATTTTATTGTTATAAGTGTTTTATCAATAAATAATTAGTTACATAGACATTCAAAACATAAATGTCAGTTTTATTGCCGAACCGTGAAGCAAAATATATTGCTCTCAATTATGCCTTAAAAAAATTGATTTTTATCGCATGAGTTTTTTTTGATTTTGGTGTCAAAATAATAAAACTTGTTGTGTATTATGATGATAACTTTATTTGAGTTTTTGGCTTTGACTCCTTTCAAATATATCAATTCAAACCACATATTCTGCCCTCTTCATTATATTTGTGAGCAAATCAGTTTTGCAATTTATTTAATGAAGCTGGACACTGCTGATGATTCCTTTTATATGATGACTAAAGTTTTTAAGATTTTCAAATTTTTAAGGATTGTGAATTTGTCTTCCAGTTCTTAATAATTGGATTTGGCACATTGTTTTTCATTTTTTTTTGGTACATTTGTAGAACTAGGGCTTTCTTTATTTTGAGGTGTTTTTTTAAATTTTTTTTTTAGGGTTTTATCTAAATTTCAGGTGTTCAGAATTTACCAGACGTATGGCGGTGAAAGTAGTGAATTAAATCGGTGAAATATAATTATATATTTGATGTAAAATTGCCGGAAAGTGTTGAAGCGTGATATATATACATTCAAATTGACAAGCATTTGTTCTTTCATTGCTATGTGATGTTCAGGAGCAAGTGATCCAGTATTTCTCACTAGTCATTTTCAGCATTTCCCCTTACTTTTGTTTTCATTTTTTGTTTTTTTTATAAAAACAACTTATTCTCACTACGCAATTAGCATTCAATCTACTTTATTTATCGTTATCAGTTAAGATCTATTTTTGATTTATTTAACAGATGTGATAGTTTTTGATCAAAAATACTTCGGAAAGCGGTTGGTATTTATTATGAAGAATGTGACAATAATTTAATTTAAAAGTGCTTGCTGGTTGCACACTGTTTTGACTGAATCGATGATATTAGTTACTAAAAAGTATTTAATTTCATTGTTTTTGATGAATGCATTTAAAATTTTTTTGGTTTTCAGTTTTAAAATATTATGGAATCATCTAATGGAAATCCGTTTCATTTGTTTTATCACCTAATTTATAAAAATGCTCACATCAAACTGCCATGACAAGGTGATGAATGTGTTATTTTATTATTGTTATGAAATTGCCTAAATTTTTATTGGAAACTAAAACAAATTTTTTTTGGCCGATGTAATGAAATTATTAATCGTTTGTATCACAAAATCAAAAAGAATTTAATAGGCCCACATAAAATGATTTTTCTCAAAATTGAAAAGGGCGACTGTAGTTTATAACTATATGACCATAAATTTATTTGTGTTGTTTTATCAAATGAAATCATTTTAAATCTCAAAACATTTTTTACTTTTTTTTCTCAAAGATTAAAAGTCCAAAACAAATTTTAATTAATTTTTAAAATTTTTCAATTCTTTAATCTGCAAAAAAAAATTAATATAGTTATGCATTTTTATTTAAAGCCAATATTAGTTAAATTTTTAATCAACTAGTATTATGTCCATGTCTGCCAATGATGGTCAATTTTCAAATTTTTCAATGTTTTCCAAAGCAGAAATGCGATCGAATAAAAACCCCTGGCCATATCATTTAATTTTTTCTATTCAGTTTTTTGAATGAATTTGTTTTAAGTGTGACATACCATTTGCGGTTGTATTTTTAATCGTTATTTACAAATCATTGCTGAATCCCATTTTGTTTCAGCAAAAAAAATTTTTAAGTATTACAAAACAAGGTTCATAAAAATTTATTATTATGTGACTTCAGAAGTCAATGTGTTTGATTCAAATTAACGGTATTATTCAATAATTTTTTTGACCAAAATCTGATGGAGAAAATATGTGTTTTAGATATGGAAGACACGTCAAATAAAATTTTATAGAACTAATGTTAATTTTATTGCTGGGCAGCAAAGCTAAATTTATTTTCATTACTGAAAATGATAAAAATGTCATTATATCACACAGATCAATTATGATATTACTGTTTGCGTGCTGAAGCCAATTATATGTTGTCATAATAACCCCGCCACAAATTTGAAACTTTACCAAGTAATTTATAAAGGCCCAACACATATTAATTATATATCATTTTATTCATGAACATATCTCAGTTCTTTATAATTTTGCTTTTGTTGACACTCAAATAGTGTGGCCGATTTGAACACGACTAATTTTGCAGCTTATACATTGTTAAAAATAAGTGAGTTGAAATCGATTTGGGAATGAGATATTGGGGGTAGGCAGTTTCTGATTTTTATAGAATTTTTGTCGATTTTCTCTTACACGATTTCGTATTTTTTTTTAATTGGTTTTATTTTTTTTTTTTATTTAAATTACGGCTGAAGTAAAATTTATTTGGCGCCGAACGTTTCACAAGCCGAATTGTTTACATCATCCGTGGCACCATATTTAATGATTGATTAAACGAAAATGCTAAATGTAATTTATGCACACGCACATTAAAACGAATCTACAATTTTAATTTTCATGTAGTATTTAAAAACCCTAGTTTTAAAAATAGTCATTATTTATATTCTGCCTCTTTTTAAATTGAGTTTTTTTTAGAACTTTTAATTTCAATTACCACTTACTCAAATACGAAATTGTTCTTTTTACCATTTTTATTTTGTATATTTTGTTTTGGCCGAATTTAATCTAGTCAATTGGAAATATTTTATTAACTGTAAAAAATGTTTTATATATGATTATTGTCTTTTTTGTTTTAAGACCAACATCGAGTTTTGCGTCGGCATCGGCTTTTAAAGCATATTACTTTGTGATTTTGAACTTTGCTGGGTTGTTTGAATCGCCAAAGCAACAAAAATCTTCAATATTTTAATTTCTTTGGTATCAGAATTAAATCTCTTTTTTTGATTCAAACCATTTTCATTTTTTCGATCAGCAAATAGTGTTTGGCGATAGATATCATTTTTATGAAATCTAGAATTGGCCTTGTCGTCTGTGGCAGCTAATATACATTTTAAATTTGCTGCACCTAAGAAATACAAAGGTTTTTTTGTTTAAACAAATTTTTAAAGTACACAATTTAAATTGCACAGAAAATGTTTGAAGTTATTATAATACAAACAAGTAATTGAAATTAAATGGATTATAGTTAAAAAAATACTGTAAGTATAAATGATGATATACATTAATCAAACAAAACAAAAAAATTGCCAAATGTTACCCATATAGATTGCAATCTAACAAAACATTAATCATCGCATGACAATTTCAATTGAATTGCGTGTCATTGTTCGTGTTCATACGTCATGTTTTTGCACAGTGCTGCAATACTACATGGCATATGATTTTCGACGTCATCATCTAATTTTTTCTGCTTAAACTTAAATTCTTTATTCGATTTTAAACAATTTCGGACCGAAATAAAAATTATCAGAATATTAGTTTGAAAAAATTAAAAGCAGCAAAAGATTTTTTTATTATATTAGCAAGATATGGCACATTAAAACCAACTGACAATTTAGTTTCAATTTTGATATAGTTGCCAATAAAGTAATGTTTAATGGATATGTTCCTGCAATTTTTTATGATTGCTTTCTTAATCTGTCAAATTCAATGTCAAGTTACTATTTCAATATATAATTGATTCTACCACGCAAAGATCAATAATAATAACTTTGGTTTTGATGAAATTAAATTTTTTGAGGGCTTGAATAAAGTCATTTCATTTTTTTTCATGGTTCAGCAATAAAAAAACCATTTTTATTTTAGAATGTTCTGTTATTATATTTCCATTTATTAACAACATATATTGGCAAGCTAATTGGTTTTCTAAAACATTTTTTCCCGCGTTATTGTCGTTAAACACAATGATATTGATTGTTATATTGAAACCAAATTTAATGGTCATATGATTTGTTTTCAACCATTTTAGGAAATTTTCACGATTACTGAAATGACTCTTAGAAGCGATATTTTAATAACAATCAAACAATGCAACATTGAATAATATGTCACACGATAGAGAATTGCGAACAATTATTTGAATGCTGATAAATGACTAATATTAGGTCGTATTACTATCACCAAAAATATTTCTTTGTTTTTGCATAAGCAGGACGTAAAAATTAATTATCACTAGTTTGCGATGCTCATAAAATTTATTTCTTTTAAAATTAAATAAAATTTGATTGATACTGCTTTTCACTGATATTATAATTTTATATTCTGATTGAACAATCCTATAACCCACAAACTTGTCCGTCATAATTTTTGGTTATTTGAATTAGAACATTGATGATAAAAATTTTATAACATTTTTACTGATTTTGTTTAAAAAGCCAGCAAATAAAAAATGATTGACATGTACTTTTAAGATGGATTCACTTTTTTGATCAGTTAAAAAAATTATTTCAAATTGAAGAATGGGTGTTTTAAACTTATTGAGGTATAGAGCTTCATCTAAGGTTTTATACCAACAAAAAAACCACAGTTTCTGTTTATCACAGAATCATTCCAAAATTTATTTATTAGCGGCCTCCGGATTATTTGCAAAATGAGGTCCTTGTTTTTGGTAAAGTTTTTTATCAGTATCATTATTAAAATATGCTATGTAAATATTTATTTAAAGGTCACCATATGCTTTTGACCGAAGAACTTTATCAATTATTTTTATTTTTTTTTACCAAATCACGAATAAAATAAAATTTTATTATTAATATCTATTATTTAACTGTGTCTTCAAAAACCCAACTCGGCTATTTTAAATTGAACTATCGGACGAATGTCGATTTGTTATACTTAAGGGCAATCAATTGATTTTTCAACAAGAAGGATATGATTCAAAAAATAATTGCTGGATTTTTTGATAAGACAGTTTTTTCAAAACGAAAAATTTTTTGTTTGAAATCATTAATCATATGATTAATTGTTGTCGCAACAACAAATGCCATTGAACCGAAAAAAAAATCCAATGAAGATTTAATTTTTTTTTTATTTCATTTGTGGTCAAGTCAAAACTTTTATGATGAAGATCATTTTTTTCATGGATCTCTTGTTGGTTTGAACTTCAAAAATGAAAATGTAATAATCATTTCATTTTTCAACAACGAAGTATGTTTCAGTTACTGCAAAATCAATAGCTGGTTAGTCATGTAAAGACGGTTTTAATTACCACCGCAATTTTTTAATTTTCATTGACGTGATCGTCCGTGCACTGTCTAAACACATATTGATAAATTTGTATTTTTTTTCGATCTATGTGTTTTGATGAAAATAGTAAAAAGTTTTTTATTTTCAAAAATACACATTTTTTTTTAGTAAAATATGGGATTATGTCTAAATGATTGGTCAAAGCAGTTATAATAATAGCACGAATATATTGAGGGGTTTTTGAAACGATGAGTTCTTTCATCAAAAAGAAATTTGGGTGTGACAAACACAAAAAGCCAATTAAAAATGTAGACCCTTTGTGGGGGTTTCTATTTGTCCAAAACGGCACAAGAAGAATAAAAGATGTACTGGCCAGTTTATCTAAAAAGGGTTTATCGGAACTATTTCAAAAGAGGCGCTGTAAGTTATTTTTAGATGATTGACAACACCATTATTTGAGAAAACAGATTGTTTGGTGAATTAACTACCACTCTGCAAAACCGACGAACTAAACTTAATATGAAAACGGGATACTTAGAATTCTCGATACTTCATTCATCAGGGTCATTACTTTTAATAACATGATTTTAGGTTTCTATGTAATTGTTCTTTTCCAACTCTCATCTAATTTTTTTTGATGTGACTCATAAAACCTCGACTGCTCCTGCATAATAATATTTTTCAAAATTTAAATTATAAATTGCTTTGTTAAAATTTTATTGTCATATCTGACTATAATAATATATTTTTGCTATAAATGAAAGCAAATTTTTAACTGCCAATTTTGTTTATCAATAATCATTAATCCATCGGTTAAAAATATGATCGGCAGAACCCTGAAGTGCTTGGGTTTTGCAACTAAATAATATCTGCTTTTATTAGCGGCTGTGTTAAATATCTTATCATTTTTCATAACAGCAAGTTATTGAAGCATTTTTTTTGAAAATATGGTAGACGTTATATCAATGTGCTTGATTACTTCTGTGATAAAAAAAACATTTTATTAAAGACCGGCATTAACAGGTGAATCATATAAGTTAACTGTTTTTGTTTTAGGCGTCTGCTCTGGATCATCATTACAATGATGAAGTGCCACAAGAACAATAGTTTTGATCTTAACAGTAAAACAAAAGTAGTAAAAACTACTGGTAGTTCTGCAGCCAAAAAAGTGCCTTCCACTATAATTATTATGATTAACAATTCTGAATTTGCACAGTTGATTCTGCAAGTAATATGAATATCAAAATAACAGCACTTGAAGCATAAAGAACCCCTTTAAACTTTTACCAATTATCAAATAGAACAGTTGTAAAACAGTTACCGGTGATTTTTGCATCTTGCAGAAAAGTAGGCTGTGCCCCCTTTTTTTCAAAATTGATAAACGAATTTTGATTAACCGACATGTGAAAAAAAAAGCAAAGGTCAAAATGAAATTTTTGAAAATGTTATATCCGCTGAATATTTCGATATAAAAAGTAAATCATCAGACCATTTTTAGGTTGGTAATCATGCCATTTATTGTTGACTTGTACAGAACCTAAATATTCTTATACAGCAGGTTTTTTTTGGCGACACCGGTAGCACATTATTTTATTTTTTTTTTTTATTGTGGTTATTATTTTGGACATTTTGATTAACGATAACTGAAGAAGTAGAAGCGGCCAAGCCTGTAGAAAACTTTGTCCCCCTAAACAAATTATTAGTAGAATAACCGGGCAGTAATTTGCATCTGATGAAATATTTTTTTCAGCATTAGAAAAATTTTTCAAAATCTTTTTTCTTCAACAATATTAAAATTAATCGCTGGATAAAAAATGCGTCGGCTTGATCATCACTGTAAGGCTTAACCATATTGATAAATACTTCATTAAAAATCTTGTTGTTAATGATTTTAGAAAAATTCAGTTTTTGCCTGTTACCAGTTGTTTACGTTGAAACCATTATATTAGCGGCTTTAACTTCAATATTCTCAAATGGCTTCTCAAATTGAACTCAAAAATTACCATAAATTCGTTATACTGCATTGTGTTCGAAACAGCCAAAACAAATCCTTTAGTCACTAACTTATGGCAAATGATATTGATCAGAATAGTATTGGTTTCCGCTTTGCTGTTCTCACATAAAACGATTTTGATCTTAAAATACATTTTAAATTTAAAACGATATGGACCAGCCTTAAAAATATCTATTAAAGTTCAGATAGTGATCATGGCAGAATCGCAGAACATGTCTTATTCATTTTGGCAAAAACCTCGTAATCTGGTTTATAACATTCTGGAGACTTCTGATAATAGAAAAGTAAAATATAAACCCAATTAAAAACTGTTAAATCGACTTTGTTTAGCAAAATAATTAAATGAAATAATGGAAACAAAAGCGGGAGGAGCAAAATATATTTGAGTTAGATCAGTACTTTCGATGTTTCAAAGCATGACATTCCAATCACACATAAAGTGCGTGTCAATGTAAGTGTTTGTTGTTACTCTTTCACAAGGAACGATTTTATCATTTTTAAAACAAGAAATATTTACCGCCATTGCACTAAATTCGAGAAACAACATTTTATAGACACATTTGGTTGAGAAACAACTAAATCAAAACTCATTTCTAAAAAATTTAAAACACGCTTTTCATATGCATTTCGCAACCAAAATATCAAATTATTTTTTTAACATAATCTTATCGCTGGCATATGTAATTATGGGACAAAAAAATTTTTTTCACTTTGGCATTTTTTAGTAAATTTTTAGCACATTGGAATTTTTTTTTTTTTTTCACAGGTGATTTTCTTTTTGACTAGAATGGGCAAAAAAAAAACTTAGTAGTGACAGCCGCAGTGGCCGGTTTAGCCTCACTATACATTTCATAACAATAATAATTTGAAGCCATTGTACCATTTGTTAATGAAATTGATTCAATATCAGCAGAATGTTAAAAAATTTGGTTTTTAATATTTTCAAAAATCGAAGTAGCAAAAAAATTACCAGCGACCTTAATATTATTTCATTCATTAATTACGTTTCATTAAAGCTTGTTGAAAATCATGTTGTCCCTTATTTTTGATCTAATCAGGTTTTTTGGTCACGCCCGATACAAGAACGACACATTAAACTGGAAACGACTTTACTAATATTTTTATGACGCTTATCCAATTAATCAGATATTTTATCATTAGTCTAGCCGTTGAATAAAAGCCTTTTTAAACGTTTCACGACCTGTTCTCGATGATTAACGCATGATAAATACAATTGACACCAATACGGATTTTTTGGGCTTCACAGAGTTTGTAGGACACAATCAAGTATTTCATGAATTTTTGACAAAAACTTTTAAACAAAGCACGCTAAGAAACAAAAACTAAAGTTTACAAAATGAAAATGAAATCATCGTGGAACTTTCTTGAGTTTCGCAGTTGAATAATAACAAATTGGCTAATAAATAGTTGAAAAAAATTAAAAATAATGAATAATAATAAACACTACAATAACATTTGCACCGTAATATGTTATTGATTCATCAAAAATAAAGATAAAAAAAAAATAATAATTTGCTGAAAAACCTAAAAATATGCAATGTAAAATTCCAAGAAAAATATTCTTAAACGTCACATTACAATCACATAAAAAATTAGTGCTAATGAACGGTTTTATCGGTCACATTTGTACATTTTTAATTTTCTAAAAACATTGTTCTATTTATTGGACAAAACAGTTATCGTAGTTAAATTTCAAAATTATTTTGCTACCAAGCTGTTATCAATTGTTAATTCATTACTACAATAAAACCTGAATTTTTGGTAAGTTATGGGTCATGTGGATTATTTTACAGAGCACTGACAAAAATTGATTAGATGGGTAACAAAATCTTCGTTGCCTAAAAGTGATATTTTTGATGTGACATAAAATGATGAAGTTATATTTGCTATTTATTTTTGAAATTCGGTTTTATGGCTTTATTATACGGTAGCTAATCTACCATACAATTTTTTTGTTGGTAACGTTGTTTTTGTTTAATATTTCAATGATTTATGCTGTTATTACTTTTCAATCGTTTTTATGGATCATTTTTCAAATATTGCTGGCCAATTCATTTATTTTTTGCCGGTTTGCTATTTGCGATGTGCTGCATAAAAAGTTCAGAGGTTCCAGTCTGGTAATTTTTTTGATTGTTGTCGCTTCCAATGATGTGTTAATGATGAAACGTTTGAATTCATGATTTTACTGATTGGTTCTGCTGGTATTGTTACCGTCTTAACAGTTAGTATTTTTCAAACTCATATGGTATTGCCGCACATTTATTTGTTTGTTTTGATCAAAAAAACTTTATTAATTTTTCCCAAACACATTCCATTTGAAAAAAAACAAATTTATTGACGTTTGTTTAAACAATGTTAATAAAAATGCTTTTACTGGTGATAAAGACATGACAGGATTTTGCAATAATACTGGTAAACGAAAACATATTGGTGGGTTTTTTGACACATAGTCTAACTTTTTGATCCACGAAGTAAATAGCTTTCATTGTTTATTATATTATGGTGTAGATAACAAAAATGTGTATGAAAACCATGATCATGTCGAAAATATTTTTAAATGGTATATTACTGAAGTGAAAAACCCAATTTATGCTCAATCAGTTTTGCGTTTAAGCTAGTCAGCGTTTGATTTTGCCACAACTGATTTTCACGATATCAATAAGTTCTATCAGATAGGTTTTTGTCTCTAAAACAATTCCGCTACAAAACAAAACAACACCAATTTAATGATTGATTTGACTACCGGAGCAGGAGCGGTTAGTTAACGCTGGGTTATTACAAAAAATATAATTTAATATTTTCATTTAAGAAAGCCATGATTGGTGTCCAATGGAAGCCCCGAAATCAAAATTTTTTTTTATGAAAAATCATTTAGATCTTTTTATTTGCGGTGAAATTGTTGAAATATCTCGTTTTACTGCTCCACGAGAAACTGATGCTTTTTTTTAAATATATGTCGGTAAAGAAGTTTTTTATGGCGATATTTGTAATCAGTGTTATGTAAAACAGGCACCACATTTTTTAGATAATAATTATTTTACGAAATTTTGAACGATGGATAAAATTTTTACACACTTTCAAATTTTTTTTTGAATGTTTAAAATAATGGCTTATTCATTATTTAAATTTTGATTTAAGAATTTATGCAGGACACTAGTTGGAGGTTTTTAAGTAATAAATCAGTAAATGTATTTCATGATTTGATGTAAATCTTTTTACTAATACTTGCTCATCAACCAACATCATTTTGAATACTAAAAAATATTTAGGCATTTGGTAATAATTATTAATAAGTTGAACTAATTCTGGGGAAGTCCTTCAAACTTGATATTGATTAGTTTTAAAATACTACCAAAGTATTAATAAATGGCCATGTAAATCCAATGTCATTCAATCTACAAATAGATGTTTATCATAAGCTTAATACGCCAGTAATCCTCAGTAATCTCAAATTCTTTTTGCAGCAAAAAAGCATAAATGCTAATAGACAAAGTACCGATATCATATCTTTCAATTATGGGCATGCTATCATTTGTAAAAAATTGGTTTTTGTTAGACATACCATTTGTTTTTGGATTTGCAAGTCGTCATTTGTTGAATTCCGCGAAGTGCGATCTCAGTGCTGCCAGTTGATTGTTAAATATTTCAAACCAAACAAAACGTTCATTTTATATGGTTTTAATTTAAAGATTAAACTTTTGACGTTCATTTGACTGTCATCTGATTGGTGGTATATCTGACCAGTTGCTGGTTAATGATTATGTTTCTCTAATTAATTGAAGGCTATTAAGATTTTGTTTCAATATTTAATTGAAAGTTTTGTTGTTTAGGGGAAAAGCTGATTGCATTTCTTTTAGCAAAAGTTCAAAAAATATAAATTTTATCAGAAATGATCATATTGATATTGCAGTTATTAATGTGTTGAAACGTGATTTATTGCCACGCACATTGACACCATTTCCGGTTTTGATTATGATGCAATTTTTAAAGACTCGTTATCTGGTACTCCATATCGTTTATATTGGGCGCCTTTCACCCCTTTGGTTTTCGTTTATATCTTGACATTTAGGATCAACACATTTTAACTATGGTACCATCATCCAAAAATTTTTAATTATTTCTAGTAAATACTCACCATCTCCAAAGAGTTTTAAGCTATATTGGGACTGTCTGACGTCATAAATTAAAGGAGTCGCCCGTTGCTCCGAAATTTTTTATTTGGCCTTAAGTGCTTGATATTAAATCAGACCAGGTTAAGGTTTTGTTTTAAAGATACATCAAATCTGATATCATTTAATGTGATTACCGCATAACTGACAAAGTTACTACTGGGTTGAGTTTCTTTTGCTTAACGTTGGTGATTGAAGGGTCAGATTTCGCAGTTTTGAAAGATGTTTTATGCAACGGCTGCTATGGTTTTAAAGTAGTTGTTCAAATTGAGAAGCTTTACAAAAATATTAGTGTTGAAGCTAATAATTTGATGGCCAGTCAATTGTCTATTGATAACTGAAAAAAAGTCATTAGTTCCAAAAAAAATATATCAAATTTATCCAACAAAATTTTTATCAGTTTATTCCTACTATATGCCAATGATTCACTTGTCGCTATTTTTTACGGTGTCTTCATTAGTGATAATTAGGTTAAAAAAATGATTGTAGATCATTCTTCACATTCAGCAAGCATTAAATTAATTGATGCTAAAGCATTCGCAAATGATCTTGGTGAAAATATCTTTAGTGCTGCTAACCATCTAAGACTGTGGCCTCTTCTATTTTTCAAGATCTCATTGCTCAAAATGGAAGCAAACACCGACGCAAAAATAAAAAAGAAAAAGCAATGTGCCACAGATGCCGTCAAAGGCGAATTCATGACTTGAATATTTTGGCCTTCCGTCTAATCAATAATAAAAATGAGAACAATTAATTTATATGTTGTGGAATAATTGAGATGCTAAATAAAATTGAAAAAGTGTTTGTAAATTCGGCAAAAGTCTATTTTGATTTTGATTTTTCTTACCATATGCGGGTCAATCAACTGTTTGTTATCGACAGTAAACAAATGGCAGCCTACATAATTCGTTTGGAAATGCCAAATTTGCTGTTAAAGTTGTTGGAACTGGACAGTTTGTCAATGGGTTGAAATCGAAAAAAGTCCTTTATTTTTTACGTGCCGAAAATTTAATATCTATTTAATCTGCCACCAACGATGAGACCACTTTAATATTTCCTAATGATAAAATTTATGGTGGAAAATATTTTCTGGTCGCAAAATCGCCAGTGGTTAGTACCAATGGTTTTATTTTGTCAAAACCAAAATTATTGATAATATGACTTTTCATAATTTTTTTGATTATCCAGCATATCAGGTTAAGTTTAAAACAGCGAGCTCACATAATATAACAATGAAAGCTAATGCTGAATCTATTGTTTGACTTAAAGCAAAAACAACAGAAGTGATTAATAATACCTCTACCAGAAGATTAGAAACCATTCTTTAAATAATACATGAAAATATTGTTGATCTAATGAATACAACGCTTGATGATAGGTGCAGATAATATTAAACTGTGGCGGATGACTTTTCGATATTTGTGCTGATTAGTTAATTAGAAAATTGGTTTTTGGCGGCTTAACGACTGACCAATCTGTTAAAACATTTTTCTCATTTATTCATTAAGAAAGCCATTACTGTAGTGTCCGACAATGAGTTTACATTAAAGGTGTTGACTGATTTTTTGATTGTACAATGTTATCATGCATGAGATGTTTGTCGCTCATGCGTTTCATTAACCTGGATTGCCAGAATACTGGGAAAAATTCATAATATTACAAGCTAAAACATTGTTGATGACGGTTGATAATCTTGATGAATTATGGAAGGAAGCCGTTGAATGTTTTGCTTTTTTTTTAATTTTAATTTGACAGTCTCATGAACGGATAATTGAAAGACCATACAATATAATTTTTGGTCATTACAGTATGTCAAAAGTTTTGAACAGTTTGGTCTTGCTGTTTTTGCAGTGAGATTTTTGGCCTTTTGTTTAAAAAAAACATGTGATACATCTGGGTTTTGCCTTTTTAGCGGCTGCGATAAACAGCAACAGATTTACTGGGTTCACATCTTTAACAATGGTTTGGTTGTTTAAATCGTTTAATGATTTCTTGATGAATCAGGATTTTTATTTAGAAAAAAGCCGTTTTCTTTTCCTGGAATTCTTTGTGCCTTAGCAGGTTGTCTTTTTTTAACTGCATAAGAAAATAAAAAGTGATGAAAAGAAAAATCTATTTTTGTGAATAAAAACCCTGTTACCATCTTTTTCAAATAGAATAGCCTTGAAATCCAAGAACAATTTTTTGATATGTGTTTGGAGAGTGATGAAGCAAATACTTTCATGAGTGATCAAATTGACCTGTCAATGCCGAAAGTAATGTTGAATAAAAACATACTGGTAGCATTTGTGATTATGAAACTAACTTTGTAGTTGCGCGATTAACTCTTACTAGCAGTTTATTAGTTGAAAGTAAAAACAAGATGATACCTCATGAAAAAAATAATGATATCAATAATATTGCAATATGGTACATTATTGAGATTGAAAAAACAATTAAATCTCGATCTATTTTGCTCTTCTTCTGGACAGTATTTGTTGCTGCCACAAGTGAATACTTTAATATTTTTAATTTTAAATGAAAATTTTCTTGTTTAAAAACCTCACTCGAGTTAAAAAAAACATTATTTATTTGCTGGTTAATCTTTCTTTAAAAAAAAATTTGTTGGATGGCGATTGAAGTTCACTATGAAAAATGGATCAATGGGCCAAGTCAAAAATAATGGGATGTCTTCTAACGGTCATATCCGGCTTTGACATATTTAAAATGCAGCAACATTCAGTGCAGTTATTCTTTTTTGAGTGTTCAATATGTCTTGCGGCCGCTTTTTCAAGGTCATATGCCGCTCCTTAAATGGATGTTAGTACTGCGTGTTCTTAAAGTGATACTGATATAAATGTTCACAAAAACCAATCACCATATTTTGGCCATGATCCCAAAACACTTTTTAATGGTTTTAACAGTCCCCTTTTTTTGGAATAAAAACATGATCGATTCTTTATCCCACATTGAGTTTGAAAAATTTATAACCGAGCATGATGAGGGTTTTTCGAATAATCAGGCAGGTGTCTTCTTTGTGAGATTAAATGGGAATAAATTTATAACTGCTGATTTTTCAAATAACATTATTTTGAGTGTTAACAAATTTTTAGTTTTCAGTTAAAAATAAATTTCTAGAACCAAACATGCAAAGGTTTATCACCCCTAATATTGTTTAATCAATGCTTGCTATTATTGTATTAATGGAATATCATATTAAGCCAATGTTAGTTAATTTTTAAATAAATGAGTTTTATGAGCATGTTATCGCAATAATGGTCAACTGTTACAACATATTTTTTGCTGCAGCAAACTGACATATTATCTAATGAAAACACTATTTTATATTGCTCAATTGACTCCATCTTATTATTTGACAGCAATTCTTCTTCTGTTTAAGGGATTCTTTGAAATTTGTTTGTTGAATCGTTATTGACAGAAACCTGCTGAATGCCATTCAAATGCTGTTCAACGTGTTTTAAAATATTTGAAAACAAACAACATGAAAATTGAGTATGGTGCTAATGAAACAAATAATTTCAATGTTTATAGTGACAATGAATTGGCTGGTAATAATTCAAAAAATAATTCAAATGGTTGTTATATGCTTTTCATTAATAGAATGCTAGTAACATGCAGTTTTAAGAAACAAATGTTTTTTTATTGCCAGCTGTCACGCAAAATACATTACTCTCACATATGCTATAAATGAACTGATTTTTATTTCACGTGTTATTATTGATATTGGTGTTGATGTGGTAAATTTATTTTTAATTTGTGATGAAAGTCCTGCTGTCACTGTGGCCAATTACTCAATTAATCATGGAAATGTAAAACTAATATGCACTCGGTATTATTTTATTTGTGAGCATATAGGTGTTAATTTTAATTTTTCAAAAGTTGAAATTTCAGTGAGTCATGAAAATTTGTTAATGAAGTCATTGGCCTCTTCTTCATTTATTAAAGTGTTTAAGTGTTATACACATCTTGTTGATCGATTTTAGTAGAAGGCATTTGAGCTCGTTTAGACATATTTGTGAAAATTGTTGTTTCTATATTTTGATTTGTTTTGATATTTTACATTTGTTGCTTATTATTTAGGTTGCTGGTGTTTAAAATCTACTGGACGCAGCGCAGTTCATCGGGTAGTATGGCCAGATGACGTAAAACTAGATATGACATGTAAAATTTCAGGAAAGTGTTAAAGTGTGAGTTATTGAGATGCTCATTAAAAAGCAATTCATGTGTGGTTGCTATATTTTATTTAAAATTTTTAAATTGATTACTCCTCATCAAATTTATTTGTCCACTTTTTCCTTTTTGCTTTTCGATGATATTTTGGCGTTCAAGAACAACGTATTTTAATTACGCTAATATGATTTGCTAAATATTAAACATCTATATCATTCATGAAACATTTTTAACACATAGTGAAGACAATTTTATACCTTGATTATATCTTGGCGATTTTTTGTGGATTGTCACCCAACGGGCCGTAGACAATCAAAATACAGATTCATTTTATTTCCATCCCTTTGTCATATTATTAATATTTTTTTCAGATTTA